>JAGSMR010000007.1:5102500-5195000 GCA_029286605.1 Sericinus montela | reverse complement strand
TATATATATATATATATATATATATATATATATATATATATATATATATATATATATATATATTAAAATATACATAATTATAATTATACATATACACACATACAGATGTACACATAAACACTGCATAAATAGCTTATTAAACATAATTATTCTATGTAGGCATATACATAGGCACTACCATAATGGACACACAGGAAAAAGGAAACTACGTTACCATCAGTAGAGTCACTGCCACTCTGTTATCGTAATTTTACATTTTATATATGAATATATTCTTACTGTTGGTATCTTTAACAATTGCTATTTTTACTGATTTAAATAGCAGACCCCGAGAAGCGTGGCCGGATTTACCTTGTATATTCATGTAGATTATAAAAAAAAATTTATTAAGATATAAAAACCCTCTCAATGTCCGTTCACGTTTTGTTATCACAATAGGCACCCCAACCTGATATTCTAAATCGGATTTCGGAAGTTCAAAGCCTTGTGGAGCTCAAAAATAATAATACTATATTCTGAGATGATTCATTCTTTCTATGTTAGATTTAAAAAAATATCGACAAAAATGTATATTCTTATTTATTTATTTTATTTATTTATTTATTTAATAATTTATGTACACAGAAGACACAAAACAGTGGATATATAATTATGAGGTGAATTTGTACAAAGGACCTGCTTATTTCTATAGAAATTTCTTCCAGCAGACCTGTGACTGGAAATTGGTTACAAAATAGTAGACAATGGTGTACAAAAAAAATGCATATTCAATAATCAAAAATACAATATACATATATAAACAGATATACACACATATGTATACATATTACATACTTAAATACATTAAAATATATACATATATATATACATACACACATAAATACATACATATATATACGTACATAAATATCAAAACTAAGTACAATGAGAAATATATATATATATTCATACTGCCAAGGAGAGATAATGATCCTTAACTCTTTTCTTAAAAGCAGAAATAGTTTTAGCATCGCGAATATTCGGTGGAAGCGAGTTCCATAGTCTTACTGCATGAACAGTGAAAGAGTCGGAATAGGAGGCACTTTTGTGGGTAGGGAATTTTAGAAGAGTTTTAGGTGGGAACGACAGGGCGCTGAAGGTGGACGAGCAAAGCTGAATCGCTCGCGGAGGTAAGATGGTGCTGTTGGACAATGTAGAATATTAAATAGCAGACATAAAATCCTAGTGTTCCTTCGAAAGCGTATAGGGAGCCACTTGAGATCGTTGCGAAATTTAGAGACATGTTCATACTTTCGAAGACCAAAGATAAAACGTATACACAAGTTTTGCAAGCGCTCAAGCTTATTTAGAAGCTCCTCCGTAGCATCCAAGTAGCAGGCGTCAGCGTAGTCTATGATGGGTTGAATGAGCGTTTGAGCCAGAGAGATTTTCGTTTTTAAGGGCAATATACCTTGAAGGCATTTTAAAGAATGGAACGAATAATTAACCGACTGACTTCACTAACATGAGCACGCCAGGATAAATTAGATGATATTGTTATCCCAAGATCCTTTACAGTGTCAGTATAAGGTATTTGCATATCGCCTAACTTTACTGAGCATATGGTAGAGAAATTTATCTACTTTTATCTACTACCAATTATTATGGCTTGTGATTTACAAGCATTAAGCTTCAGCCCAAAAGATTTGGACCAGGAATTGATCCGATTTAAATCTTCATTAACAGAAGCAATGGCTAGATCTGCTTCTGCCGGAGAAAAATGGCGATAAAGCTGCAAATCGTCTGCATAGAGATGGAAATTAGCAGTAATAACTGAAGTGATTGAGTTAATAAAAACGGAAAAAAGTAATGGAGAGAGAACGCCACCCTGAGGCACGCCGGTGTTAAGTTCGCAAGAGTCAGAAAAAGAATTCTCAATGCGAACACACTGCGAGCGACCCCGAAGATATGAATCAAACCATTTTATAGAGGTAGAAGAAATATTTATTGTTTGAAGTATTCCAAGTAAGATATCAAAATCGACAGAAGAAAAAGCGTTGCTGAAATCTAGCAACACTAGTATAGTTAGTTTATTTGTTTCCATAGCCCAGCGAATATCATCAGTTACTTTAAGAAGGGCAGTAACAGTACTGTGGCTGGGCCGGAAACCAGATTGAAAGGACATAAAGTGAATTAGAAAATAGAAAGTCGGATAGTTGAGTATGAACAATGTGCTCTAGAACTTTAAAAAAGGTAAAATAGAAATCGGCCTAAAATGGGACATTTAAAATGACACATAAAATGACACAGTAGGAGAGGAAACTTTAGGAAGAGGTATGATAAGTGCCTGTTTCCAGTCCAAAGGAAAGGTACAAGTGGATAAAGAGTAGTTGAATATATGGGTAAGAACAGGAAGTACTGATGACATAATTAAAACTATCATTCTAGAGCACATATTGTCGCTGCCAGCTGATGTTGAAGAAATCGACAGAATAGACTTCTTCACACATTCCTCTGAAACAGAGGTGAAATTGAAATAGGTGGAAGATGGCTTCGGAAGGTCGGAAAGTGCACGCAACGTTAGGGACTTGACATAAGGATCTAAGACTGAGGAAGATTGGGAAAAATGCTTGTTAAGATCGCTTATGTCGATATCCCTACATATAATTGTAGGAGGCCTTCCGATACCATTAGACTTTAAAAATCTCCACACATCAGATGGGCTACGATTAATGAGAGAATCATGGAAATAGCGTCTCTTTGCATCTCTACACATACGATTGCAGCGATTTCGTAATACTTTAAAATAATTTAAATTTCTATCAGAAGGAAAACGTTTATACTTTCTTTTAGCTTTATCACGAAGAGCCATACGCTCCTTTATATCACTAGTGAGCCACGGCGCAGGATTTCGCTTAACTCTAACACTTCGAATCGGTGCATGCTTGTTAAACAGAGTTAATACAATCTTCGTTAAACCACTAACCTTTTCATCAACATTATTACTATTTACTATTGAAGTCCAGTCTATGGCGACAGCATCACGCTGCAATGCCTCCAAGTCTATGCCCTTATAACTACGAAGAAAAAGATATTGCGGTTTGAGTTTTGGTGTTCGAATGCGGTAAGAAAGATAGACCAGATCATGGTAAGAAAAAGAAGTAGTTATTTGGCCATGAGAGATTACATTACTGGGCGATGAAACGATCATCAGATCAAGAAGAGAGGGAATGCAATTAGGAAAATGATGGGTGGCAGAAAGGGGTAAGAGCTGTAGGCTGAAAGAATTTAAGAGAGTTGTTAATCGAGAAGCACGAGAATCATTTTTTAACAGACAAGTATTAAAATCGCCCATTAATATTACATGGTCATATATAGGACAGAGATCAGCGAAAACTTTATCTAGATCGTCAAAGTAGTCAATGGATAAATTGGGACTGTAAAATACAGAAAGCAGAATTTTTGAATTATTTAAACATATTTCAAGGAATAAGTATTCGGCAGAACCAGAATACACAGACGGAGACGCACTGACGATTTTGTACCGAATATCGGTGCGAAGGTAGATGGCAACACCACCACAACCTCTACCGATTCGATCATTTCGAATAAGAATATAGCCAGGCAAGGCGAACTGGGTAGACGGAAGAGAAGGTTTAAGAAAAGTCTCAGAGATGAGGAGTGCATCAAGGTACTTACTATTAATGGATGCTAGAAGATCAGAGTAGTGACTATGAACACTTTGTACATTTATGTGCGCTATTTTAAGATTATCGGAGTGAGGGGTGAAGAGAGAGCATAATTGATCATGCAGAGTCAATGTTTCAGAGGATTCACTATCCACGCTCATAAAACTGTCTGAAGACGAGCAGGAAAAAAACTTTCATTAAAATTAGCTAAATCATTCATATTTCTGCGATGTATGTACTAATTTATAATAAATATAAAATTATGACTAAAATATTAAAAATATGTATATATAAATACACAAACATAAAATAATAAAAGAAAAAAACGGCTTATATCAGCTAAACCCAACACTCACTGGTGTAGTGGAAGAAATGTGTACATTGTAAGTTAACTATTAAACGAAAATAAATTAGATCAAACAAGACTACAAGTACAAAGGAAAGGGGTTACAAATATGCAAATACAGTAAAAAAAATACTATACTAAATAATAATACAACAATGTCAATTAATACACTTTTAACTACAAGAGAAAATACCATAGACCAACAGTATATCGATAGACATTACTTAACGACTTCCTATTATCTATGGCATATTGACAAGATATCTGTTTAGAAATGAAGTAACAGCTCTTAATTGTCAATGTCAGTGGTAAATAAAGAGAAGCACTTTGACAAGATAACAAACAAAACATAAACAAAAGTACATATTGTAAAAATTGATTAACAATTGTAATATTACGTAATTAGCTACAACTCTAATACAGTAAGAAAATATAAGTGCTAGCAAACTAGGCTGCTAAATGTAATCCAAGATGAGGAAAAAATATTTAACAAACTATATACAGCGCAGAAGAAAAATTAATAATAATAATAAAAAGTGGAAAAAAAAAAAAATACATTTAATTGCGCTTACGAGCCTTTTTTGGTGCATTTGTCGTCTTAGCAGAAGTAGATGAAGACTCATTCTCTGAACTGGACGGAAACTGTGTAATAAGCTTGTTCAGTTCATCCATAAATTCAATTTTCCGCCTCGTCTTATCCGGGAGAATTATAGTTATTTTTCCCTCAACTGTCCAGCACTGTTTCACACCGAAGTGACTACGAGCAGCAGTAAAAGTCCGGTGCCTGGATTTCGTTAAGAATTCGGAAACTGTGATACCAGTGCCTTTTAAAGCAATTTTATTGTCCCAAATGAGATGTCTGTGCTCCATGGTGGAAAATCTTACAAGAACAGGTCGAGTTTTGTTTTGAGAAGATCCTAGCCGATGACATACATATAAATGATCTTGAGTAACTTCGGATAACTTCAACTGGGTAGTTATCACTTTAAGGACTACATCATGTATTTTCTCGCCAGGTTTCTCAGTAATCCCATGAAGAAGAAGCACTTTCCTCCTCATAGCAGTCTCATGTCTGTCTAAACCTTGGGTAAGAAGTTCAATTTGCATCTTCATAGTTGACAGAGTTTGCCAAACAAAGGATTTGAAATCGGAAAACTCTCGAGATAGTGATGAGATGTCAGGGTGTATGGAACCAGCACCGGTAGCAAGTTTTGTAGCTTTTCTTCGTATTCATGCATACGTGTGCCAAAAAGTTTCTCCAGTTTATCAATATTGTTGACAAGTTGCATATCCATTTTGACTGTTATTGCTTGAATGTAAATTTCTTAATTGTGGTTGTGAAGTGGAGAAGTTATTACCAGTGAATGCAGGTGGGTTTAACAGCTAAATTAACTCATAAATTGTACACATATATTGAAAAAAACCAAATTTAATCCAATAATTATAACGAACGAACTTTTTACGTGGTTATGTTGCTACTACCCACACAGGAAAAAAAGGAATATGCGGGAATATGAGTTTTTATCTTATTTAGATAAAAACTCATATTCCCGCTATTTTCAATACTGCGGGACTTAATTTTCTAGACAGAGGTCTAGAAAATTAAGTTCTTTCCATCTACCTTTCCACGAAGGCATTTTTGGGACAAAGTGACAAGTGGTGAGCTTGTCGCTGCCTTTGTGCCAAAGCCAATAATATAAATCATTCATATGTATTGAAAAGCCTTGGTTTTGGTACGATCCTTGGGGATCAAATTCAGGTCTCGTGACTCTAAACCTTATCACCCAACTACACTGCTGTTGTGAATTAAATCGTATCTCAGTTTGATAAATAAATTATTAGTTGCTTTGACATTCTGTAAAACAATTTAAAACGTCTTGGTCGTTTTTTATCTATTTTTATCAGATGCACATGATGTTGTTGGTTGCGGTACCGAAACACATGCAATCATCAAACCGCTCTGCACTTTATCGTATATATTTTAAGTTTGGCTAACACTTATGTAGATTGTCTTAAATACAATGCTTTTGAAGGCTTCCCTTGCTTTAACGTTATCAACACATCGAAGTAAAATATGTAGGTAAGTTGGTAATTGCTTTTAAAGCCACCTATTACAAATTTCAAATCCTGCTTAGGGCAAGCACCTACATTATAAAACAATTTTTGTACTTGAGTCACTTATATACATATAAATATTCATCTATTTTATTATATTGTATCGTTTCCTTGGATAATAAAACGGCGACGGCCTCGCCCCCAGTTGTTATCCTAAATAGGTTCCCGTAATAAAAAGCACGAAAGGACACAAATTATATAGACCTCTGTTTACCCGAGGTTAGGAAAAGCGTAAATATGCTTACTAAACCAATCTTTTGATAACTGCACATACTTTATATTTCATTAAAGAAGGGCGACCAAATCTGCCGGAGCCCACTAGTGATTACTTACTCTTAAAATGTTTAATTTTATTTAAAATCATGAAATTTTTCACACTATCTTAGACTTTGATACCGCAATAAAAGGGTTCTGAAATCAAGAAAGAAATTTAAATTCTAGCGGTACAATTAAAATTACTATATAGATGGGGCATCCCCATCAATCCAATTTAAATATAGAAAAATACAGCTTCTAAATCTACGATACAAGCACAACGAGATTTAATTAGTTATAGTTAAATTAAGGATAAAAATATATTGTTATAGTTATATTATATTACGGTTTTTACTGACTTGAAAAATGTAAATATATTCTTAATAAATAAACACAATTCTTTTAATATTCCAAAAGTATTTTGTCATATTGAAGATTCTTTAATCGTACAGGTAAAACTTTGTTTTAACACCAAGCTTATGCAGGATGTTATTTATTAATTGTATACTTTTTTTTTTGGTGTTGCTTGAAAAACAGTTTAATAGAACACATTAATAGTAAGCAGTACTGTGGCCCATTATACTTACAAATCAATTGCAAAAGAACTGGTGTGATGTTATGTACGATTAAGAAAGGACTCCTCAGGGCCTGTGAGCATACTGTATGTATACTTTTAGAACCAGAACACGACAGTTGTATATTGCTACTTCGTGGACAAAGAATATGTCGAAGAATAAGACGTAGACTAAACTGAGACTAAAAGATCTAGAAAGCTATCAATAGCTTCTAGGCAAACAAGTAGTCTACTACATTATGAATTTGATGTAAGGTTAAGCTTGCCGTGTGGTTACAACGTAAGAATGTCTCCCCCACATTACTTCGCGTTAATATCGTAAAAAGCAACTAAGGTTCTAGGTTGGATATGAAATTGGCTGCAAATGGATGGCCTAAAAAGTATTTAAAATAGACAGACAGCAATTAAAATGGTGACGTAATATGTGCAAGATGCCTGGTATTGCGATCGCCAAGCGTGGCGATTATAGCAAGCCATGCCTTAATTGAGAAGTCTACATCCTGCTGTAGATTTGTGTATACCTTTGTGCAAGAAAGCTTGTGAGGGCAAAATAAAATAAATTATTATTGTTATAACTTACAGGAATCTGAACACAATGTTACATGGAACACGTGATACAGTGAATAAAGTCACACTAAACGATTTCCACAATAAAACATTGAATGCTTTCTTTGTGCGTTGAATATAATATCATATAATTTAAAAATGACGCTTCTTTGTATACAAAGGATCCTCGTCAAAGGAAAGTTTCCGCTCGCAAGAGCACAAAGCAATTCCTTTCATATATTTATTTAATGCCAAGTTTAGGTATATCGTTTCTACACTAACAATATCTTTTGCGATTTCGGATCACTAAAAATCATACAATATCCAATTAAAATTGCTTAATATTCATTATTATACACTACATGAATTATTATATAATCGTCATTATATGTCTGGATGAAAGACGTTTTTCCAGCTCAGGATTAGTAAAAGTGGAATAGTGTAAATAGTAGGTCTGAATGAGATAAAAGGCCCGTAAAATATATTACCTTCTTCACACACAATATATATATATATATATATATATATATATATATATACATATATATATATATATATATATATATATATATATATATATATATATATATATATATATATACATACATATATATATATATATATATATATATATATACATACATATATATATATATATATATATATATATATATATATATATATATATATATATATATATATATATATATATATATAAATACATCTATGTATAAGTCTAGAAAATATCTTTGGTGCAAGGTGACCCACCTTCCACCGAAGATATTTTAGACTTAATTGTCTAGGCTACACCTCTGTCTACCGCTGTATTGGGAGTTGCATGAAGATATACATATGTTTCTGGTTTATTTCTTTTCATTGCACCGCCTCCTTGTATTTCTCAGTTTAGCCTATAGGTTGACTGGGGGAGAGAATGCCTTCAGGCATTAAGTCCGCCTTCATGTACTTTGTGTATAAAGGTTTAAAAAAATAAATATTTATTTTTCACTCATAAATAATTTTATCTGAAATTTCTTTGAGTAAAGTAATTAAGCTAATAGACTCGGGCGTTACTTTGCAGACATTAATTCTGACGAAGATGTTATCATGAAATTATGTTGCACAATTCCGCATTCAAAAATAAAATGTATGCACATTGTGTGGTCCACAGAGAAAAAGAGTACCAACTTTATTCTCACAAATGCGTACATTACTTCAACTGAATGTACCACCACGACTACACAGGCACTACACTTGATGTTAAGTAACACCAACAATAATAAGCGACTCGTGTTTCTCCTTAAAAAAGGCATCATCAAGCGTTCCGAAACCGCGATGAGCAACCACAGAATGAAAAATAAAATAGCAATATACTTAGTTATCATAACGAAATAATGATATATGACATATGATAAAGTCACGATAGCCGAGTGGTTGGGTGATTGGAATTCGAATCGAGAGACCCCAGTTCGATCCTCTGATGGCAGGATCGTACTAATGGGTTTTTTAAGAAACCTATGTACGATTCGTATCGTTGGCTTGGACATAAAGACGGCGACGGGCTCAGCACCTGGCACGTTTTCCTAAAATATCTGCGGTAAAAGGCGGGTCGAAGGGACTAAATTGTCTAGACTAGACAGTTATATATATATAAAGTATATATATATATATATATATATATATATATATATATATATATATATATATATATATATATATATATATATATATATATATATATATATATATATATATATATATATATATATATATATATATATATATATATATATATATTAAAATATACATATATCTTTTAATTAATGATATATTATTGTAGGGTGTGGAAAAAACTTTTCATATTATAGTATGTATGGACTTGTAATAAAATATCTTTGGCTATACTATTTGTATCTGGCTGGTTTTGGTATCATTAAAAGTTTTAACTTTGTGTACTTTTATTTATTTATCGTACTGTCAATATGAGTGATTCTAATGAAGAAATTCGAAACATTTTAAAATTTTACTACATATATGATAAAAGTGCAACGCAAGCGCGAAAAAAATTTCGATGTTTATAGACCTATTTCAATGTCTCTGAGAGTAGCACAAATTGGTTTAAGCGTTTTCAATCGGGAAATTTTGATATCAAAGATCATCACGTCGCTCTGGTCGCCCTATTACGGATAAAATGGATGCCATTTTTGAAAAAGTGGAGTAAGATCGGCATATCAGTAGTTACAATGTATCTGAAAAACTGGGAATAGAAACAGTTTGGGCACATTTGTAAAAAACTGAATACATGAAAAAAACTTGATATTTAGGTACCACACGCGGTCACTGAAAGAAACCTAACGAACCGTGTACTTATTTGTGATTATTCATTACAATGTAATGAAACCGAACCATTCCTGAAGAAGCTGATAACTGGTGATAAAAAGTGGATCACGTACGACAAGAACGTGCCGATCAGGTTTCACAGACTGTGGTGAAGCCCGAGTTAACTGGCAACAAGGTGATGGTGTGTGTGTTTGGTGGGATTTGAAGGGCATTACTCATTATGAGCATTACACCAGGCATGCCCATCGATTCTAAATTCTACTGCGAACACCTGATGAGATTAAAGCAAGAAGTTGAGAGAAAGCGGCCGGAATTAATAACAGAAGGGGGGTGGTTTTTCATCATGATAACGCTAGACCCTACACATCTTTAGCCACTCAGCAAATTAAGAGAGCTTGGCTGGGAAGTGTTAATGCATCCACCGTATAGTCCTGACCTTCAGATTTCGACCTGTTTTGGTCTCTTCAGAATTCTTTACGCAGTGTCAGGTTAACATCACGAGAAGACTGCCAAAACCAATTGTCGCGGTATTTTGATCAGAAGCTCCAAAATTTCTTTATCCATGTGATGAATAGCATGTCCCTGCCATCAAGATGGCAAAAAGTACTACTTACTACATACTTTAGTGAAATGTAAATAAACTATATAAAAAATGTTGTGAATTTTCTTAAAAAATGCGAAGAAACTTTTTCCCAACCTATCATATACATCTAAATGTTTCGCAGTTGAAATGCGCCATATAACAGACATGAATATTTCTTTTACAGCCGGTTTGTCAGGAAGAAATCGCTTTTAAGCGATATGACCACCAATTGTTTTCCGTAAGCTTCTCCAAGATTGCAATATAAGAATGTTAACTGCAATAAAGAATTATCTATCTATCTAAATATATATTTATTCCAAAGAACTTTAGATTAAACTTAAGATAAGGCATAATTCTAGCCATTCAACGTGGAAATGCACCCAGCGTTCTTGGAACCATGCCACGAGGAGTACGTCTGTACCATTATTGTAGTTTTTAGTTAATAACCATTGTAAATATAAACATTATTTTGTTTCTGTAAACAAAGTATAGAAAAAAAAGATAAAACTGGCATCAACTAACTGTTTCAATATAAGGAAAAAGTCTTGCAAGTAATCTCATTCGATGAAGATTTTGTTTTTTCACACCGATTTCAATCAAGTTCCTGGTCTTAGATTCTCTACCCACGCTTCATAAAATTAAATAACTTGTGACAGAGTAATTCAGGATCAATCTCTTTTCTTTTATCATCTTCACCCAATGGGGTGGTAAGAGTGTAAGACAATTTTGTCCTTACAATCAGCATTTCGCCGGAGCCTGGGTTCTGGGTACAACTTTGACGTAAGTCATTCGCCGTCTTTGTGTTTAAGGCAATGACACTATATACTTAATGGATAAACATTAATGTAAACATCATACATAGAAAAATACATAGATAGGGACTACATCACATACATTGATCTGATCCCAATGTAAGCGCTTAAGCACTTGGAGTATGAAATCAGAAATAATGAAGGTACCATAACACCCAGATCCGAGGAAATGTAAAAAAATTGTTTTCCACATTTACCCGACCGGCAATCGAACCCGAAACCTCAGAGCTATCGACACCTTGAAAACCGCTGTGTGCGTCACTAGTGCACGTAGGTCTTCAATGTAAACACCAATTACTTGTTTTTATTTACATTTATCGCATAAATATTTGACCCTAACGGGATTGAAGTCATTTTCTTTAAAGGTGAGGTCTCTACCAATTAAGCTATCAGATCCGTTTGAATAGATAAAGAGATCTATTTATTTAATTTACAATTGTGTTGATAGTTAATATGAACATTCAATAATTAATCCCCAAAACCATAAAATTTTTATTCCCTGTATTAAATTATTAAAAAAAAATCTCAAAAACGAATCCGACCAAGAAAGTAAATAGTAGCATCGTTAAGGTAAATGTTGAATAAATTTGAACAATTGCTCTTTAGGAGGATAAAGAAATGTAAGGAAATCACAATTGAAAAGAACCTTTGAAAAACTTCAAAAGCATTTAATATGACAAATTAAAGTATATAGCTGTAATAATAATATATCTTCACGCAATTCCCAATACAGGGGTAGACAGAGGTCTTGTCTAGACAAAGTCAACAAAGTCCCTACGACTTCCACCGAATATATTTTCGGGACAACGTGACCGGTGGTGAGCCTGTCGCCATCTATATGTCTAAGCCAACGATATAATTTGTACATAAGTTTTTGAAAAACTCATTGGTACGAGCCTGCCACCTGGGGATCGAACTCGGGTCTCTTGACTCGGAATTCCGACCACCCAACCACTCGGCTATCGTGACACTTTTTAATAACAATAAAAATAAATAAAAACACGTGTTATTAAATCAAAGAAAAAAAAGTTTAAAATTTTGACGGACTAAATCAGTTGACATTGCAAACATTTTTTCTTTTTAAGTTTATAACAAAATGTTCAACATCTGTTATATGCTTTAAAATCAACAGAAAAATTGCGTAAAAACACGTTTCGTCAAATAAGAAAGTGGTTGCAAATATCTGAAACCTCTCAATCTGATTATTACTTGGCTTAAAACCCGATTCATCGAATTGTACATAAAGTGGAGAAGTTAAATAAAATAGTAATTATAGTAACAATATTTTTTCTTAGAGGTCTATTACAGTGGTGTTCAATATATTTAGGATGTCCTATTACTATCAAAAGCATGCAAATTTTCAAACACCAGAATAAGAGGTAATACTAGAACAGAACGTGAAAAGAGATTTATTATAATGTGTATGTACAATCACGCCTCTTTCGCCTAGGGGTAGGCAGAGACCACTTCTTTCCACTTGCTACGATCCTTACATACTTGTTTCGCTTTGTTCACTTTCATTATTCCCTTCATACATTCTCTTCGATTTAGGGTACTCTTGACCTGTCCTCTTTTCAGGACATCCCTCATACGGTCTTGAAACGTCCGCCTAGGTCTTCCCCTTCCTGCACTCCTTATATGCTTTTTTCGTCAATCGTTCTTCATTCATTCTCTCGACATGGCCAAACCATCTCAGCGTACTTTTCGCAATTTTAATAAATACATTTTCTTTCAGACCACAACGTTTCTTTATCTCACTATTCCTTACCCTGTCATTCACTTTAACTCCTAACATACTTCTTAATGCTCTAAGCTCAACTGTATTTACGCTACTTTTTTATAGAAAAGGGAGGTAAACGAGCAGGTGGCTCACGTGATGGTAAGTGATTACCGCCGCTCATGAACACCCGCAATACCAGAGGCATAGCAGATGTGTTGCTGGCCTTGAGAAAGCTCTTTTCTTGAAGGTTCCTAAGTCGTATCGGTCCGGAAAAACCGCTGACGGCTGCACATTCCATAAAGTACAAGTGCGTGGCTGGAAAATTCCGCGAAAAACGCACTGTGGAGGAATGCCATGCATCAAGATGGTGTTGATGGAATTTTTGACTATGCCGTAAGGTACGACGGTGAAGTTCAGCGGCTGGGATTAATCCGAACAATTCCTCGGAGCACTCCCCGAAGTAAATCTTGTAAAGAATGCAAAGAGATGCAATGTCTCTTCGCAATGCCAGGGGACCTATCCTATTAGATAGAACATGGTCGACGACGATTCGAGCCGCTCTTCGTTGGATACGGTGGTACAAATGGAAAGACCTGACACTAAAGCGCCCCCGCCCAGAGATGGGAAAAGTACTCCGTGTGCGGCAGAACCTGTGCCCTATAAAGTTGCAAGCGGTGGGCTGGCGTGAAGTACTGTCGTGCTCTACTGAGCACGCCAAAATTTTTAGAGGCCAATTTGGCCTTCCCTTCCCAATGACCGCGAAATTGAACGTGATCATTATCTAAGGATTCCGATGCTGGCTGAGGCAACTAGGGGAGTGCTCTCAAAATACGGTGACACGACGATGGGTTTCTTTTTAGCGATAAACGCGCAAACTTGTGTCTTTTTAGGATTGAGCTGGACTAAATTTAGTCGGCCCCAATCCGAGATTGTGTCTAACAAAATCTCGACTTCAGACATAAGTTTGTTCCGGTACTCGTCGACGTGTTCTCGAGAAATATTGGCACGACCGGTGTATAGGGCATCACCAGTGCTGTCGTCTGCATAGCAATTAATGTTACTAATTTGTAACAAAACTTTGATATGCAGAAGAAACAGGGCTGGCGATAGCACACAGACTTGTGGACACCGGCGTTCACAGACTAGGAGTACGATAATGCACCGTCAACTACGACCTTTATGCTCCGGTTTGTGAGAAAACTAGTGACCCAATTGCAAAACTTCTCGGGAAGCTTCGAGAGAAGCGCTTTGTGCCACACCCGATCAAATGCTTTTGCTATATCCAAACTAACTATCAGGTCCTCCCCCTTGCTCTGTACTTCCTCCGCCAATCGATGAGTGAGGTACACAAGAAGATCACCATCTGAGCGACTCGATGGAAGACCGGGCTGGACCCGTACTGGCGGTCGCTAATCAACTGGTGCTCCTCTAAGGACCTGAAGAGCTGGCAGTTTATAATGAAATCCATTATTTTGGAGAACAAGGAGGTGATGGCGATCAGTCTGTAGTTGGCCGGATCTGAGCGGTCGCCTTTCTTAGGGATCGGGTGCACCAAAGCTGTCTTCCATGCCATCGAGACGACGCCTTGAGAGTAGAAGTACCGAAAAAGTCGCGTGAGAACCGGTGCTAACTCTGGAGCACACATCCTCAACACAATGGGGGGGATTCCATCGGGCCCACTCGACTTTTGGATGTCTAGGTAGAGGAGTGCTTTGCGCACTGAGCTTTGAAAAAAGCGGATGTGCGGCATAGAGCACTCTCTACACGGTACGGTCGTCTTCCAATATCAGTCTCACACTTTCCATCTCTTGTAAACTTTGATCCCAGATGCACAAACTCATTCACCTGTTAAAATTTTTCATCTCCAATCACGATATTGCAATCTGTCACTGTCTCATCTCTTTCAAACACCATCACTTTCGTCTTGTTCCTTCATCTTCATTCATCTTCATTCCTTTTGTAACAAAAGCTTCACTCTTAGCAGTTACCATATCCCGCAACTCCTCGGCCGAAGACGCAAGTAATACTTGGTCATCAGCATAGAGAAAACATTTGACGAATAACTCGTTCATTCTCAGCCCACTTTCATTCTCTTTTAAATCTGTGTAGCAATTGTTCATGAACAGATTAAACAGCCACGGTGACACATCCCTGTCTAACACCTTTTTCGATATTAAACCATTCAGTGTATGCCCAGTTTATCCTTACACAAGCACTAGAATTCCTATAAAGAGATTCTCATGCTCGTATGAAGATGCTGCTCAATGTTCATGGACAATGCTGACCAAAATTCGTTCCTCACCATTCTATCATAGGCCTTTTCTAGATCCACGAACGTGTAATAGACCTTCTGGTTTTTAGCCAGACACTTGACACTTAGACACATTTATTATAACGAATGCTAAAACTAATGTTAATACAAAACTAATGTCAGGTAAATTGAAATAAAATGAATCAGAGAACAAATGGTTAAAATGTTAATTTTCTTATAATCTATTATTAGTAACTCTTGTTCAAAAGTTCGTTTGAAGAAGCCACTAATACAAAATTTTCTTAAACTATAATATTAGCATGGATTTTATTGAAACCGGCAGTTTATTAAATTAATCTTTGCCCATTTAGTAAAAAAATTTTTTTTTTATTTACTTTGCCGATGTTGTCCTTTTCGAATATACCAGCCTAACCAGGGGTTATCAGGGGTTATTAAGGTATCCTGACAGAAAATTTTAAAACAAACAACTATTGCAAAAAATAAGTATGTAATACAATTGAGACATTGAAAGACCATGATCATTGACCAAGGGTTGCCTTGGTCAATGATCATGCTTTTTGCTGCTTCAGATTTTGGTTCAGCAAATATCGCCTGAACTTCTTCGATGTCTATTCTATTTATGTTATATGTTTGCATCAATGACTCTCCCTTTAGGGTTTACACGATGCACACTTTCGTTTCAGCTTACCGTTTCCAAGACGCGTTTCTTGCATGCAGCCAGTGTAAGCTGACAGCATCGTTCACCCATTTATCACGAAACATTCCAAACACTGACTCGTACCCCGGCCGAGCGGTACCAACCCATCCATTCAAATCACCACATACAACAATTCTTTCGTTTCCCTTAACCAAATCTAGAACTTATCTTACATTCTCCCGAAACTCCTCCAGCCCAGCCCTGGACAAACTAGAGCTAACGCCAGAGAGGTCTTCAGTACCACTGCCCTTCCGTTTAGTCTCCGACAAACGGTTATCAAAATCAACTCATTAGTCTTGTCTCTCATGCCTCCTCTAACATTCCACGTGGCAACTTTGCCCTGCGTTCCCCACTTACAATATATTTATACAATATATTATATATTTATACAATATATTATATATTTATAATCGTATATTTGTTCTATTCGTCGTAGAGACGATCAGTCGGTCGGTTTCAGTTTCTGTCAGTTTCTGTCAGTTTCTAAAGGAATTGTATTAGACACTGGTCGTAGCGGCTGGTGACAAGAAGCCTTGTTTCTTTTCTCGCTCTGCGGTTATGTCTAGCTTTGTTTCATCAGTGTTCTTGGTACATTGCCACAAGGAATACGGCTGTATGTAATTTTTAGTTGATAAGTATATAAAAATTTTTTTTAAATGTTTTAAAATAACAGCCAGTCTCTGAAATAATTCTTCAAAATACATTTAGTGCGCCTAGAATAATAAATAATTTATATGATACAAAACATAGTCGAAAAAATAACTTTTTCTTGAATTAAATGCGTGAAGAACAACCTCCATCTTATATTAATGTTTAGTTTGCTCAGACTAATATCCCGACAAGTTTCTATGACGTATAAATTGTATAATGTTTGTAATACTATAACACATTTTCCTATTTATCACCAAACCAAACATCTCACTGTTATGTTACCTTGTTACCACTTACCTTTTTAGTAGTTATAATAAACGAGTGGTTTCATAATCAGAATTAAAGTCAAGAGACCCAAGTTCAATCCCCAGGTAGTGGGCTCGTACCAACGAATTTTTTTCTAATTGTCTGTATTGGGAATTGCGTGAAAATATTTATTTATTTATTTATAGTTTTAAAACAATTATTCATTTAGTATATAAATTGTATTGTCATCGGTCCTCGGTTAGTGTGCGTAGTTTCAATTTAATCTGACATATTAATGTGGGTAGAAATCACGTGCAAAGGTTCTATTACATAGAACCGCGCACATTTTATTTGGGTGCAAAGCTTTTATTAGCTGTTACATGTAAAAAATTTTAAGAAAAAAAAAACAACGAAAGTATTTTAAACATAAAAAAAACAACGAAAGTATTTATTTATTTATTTATTTATTTATTTATAGTTTTAAAACAATTATTCATTTAGTATATAAATTGTATTGTCATCGGTCCTCGGTTAGTGTGCGTAGTTTCAATTTAATCTGACATATTAATGTGGGTAGAAATCACGTGCAAAGGTTCTATTACATAGAACCGCGCACATTTTATTTGGGTGCAAAGCTTTTATTAGCTGTTACATGTAAAAATTTTTAAATGTTTTAAAATAACAGCCAGTCTCTGAAATAATTCTTCAAAATACATTTAGTGCGCCTAGAATAATAAATAATTTATATGATACAAAACATAGTCGAAAAAATAACTTTTTCTTTGAATTAAATGCGTGAAGAACAACCTCCATCTTATATTAATGTTTAGTTTGCTCAGACTAATATCCCGACAAGTTTCTATGACGTATAAATTGTATAATGTTTGTAATACTATAACACATTTTCCTATTTATCACCAAACCAAACATCTCACTGTTATGTTACCTTGTTACCACTTACCTTTTTAGTAGTTATAATAAACGAGTGGTTTCATAATCAGAATTAAAGTCAAGAGACCCAAGTTCAATCCCCAGGTAGTGGGCTCGTACCAACGAATTTTTTTCTAATTGTCTGTATTGGGAATTGCGTGAAAATATTTATTTATTTATTTATAGTTTTAAAACAATTATTCATTTAGTATATAAATTGTATAATGTTTGTAATACTATAACACATTTTCCTATTTATCACCAAACCAAACATCTCACTGTTATGTTACCTTGTTACCACTTACCTTTTTAGTAGTTATAATAAACGAGTGGTTTCATAATCAGAATTAAAGTCAAGAGACCCAAGTTCAATCCCCAGGTAGTGGGCTCGTACCAACGAATTTTTTCTAATTGTCTGTATTGGGAATTGCGTGAAAATATTTATTTATTTATTTATTTATAGTTTTAAAACAATTATTCATTTAGTATATAAATTGTATAATGTTTGTAATACTATAACACATTTTCCTATTTATCACCAAACCAAACATCTCACTGTTATGTTACCTTGTTACCACTTACCTTTTTAGTAGTTATAATAAACGAGTGGTTTCATAATCAGAATTAAAGTCAAGAGACCCAAGTTCAATCCCCAGGTAGTGGGCTCGTACCAACGAATTTTTTTCTAATTGTCTGTATTGGGAATTGCGTGAAAATATTTATTTATTTATTTATAGTTTTAAAACAATTATTCATTTAGTATATAAATTGTATTGTCATCGGTCCTCGGTTAGTGTGCGTAGTTTCAATTTAATCTGACATATTAATGTGGGTAGAAATCACGTGCAAAGGTTCTATTACATAGAACCGCGCACATTTTATTTGGGTGCAAAGCTTTTATTAGCTGTTACATGTAAAAAATTTTAAGAAAAAAAAACAACGAAAGTATTTTATTACATCAATAAAATTAAAATTGTTAACAATAAAATAAAAATATAACCTCCATGACCCAAAGGTCTCTGTTCGAGTTTAAATTAGCATAAAGTTTATGTCAACACTAGATAATATACATACAAAATGATCCAGCGGAAACGCCGTTTGTATTTTGTTGAATCAAATAAATGTAACATTTCAAAGTTATGTTATACAAAAATTAATGAAGCCCTTTTCAGGGCTGCAATTTTACTTACCATCCATGCGTCCCCCCAAGGCGAAGCACACCAGTTCATCCTCGTTGGTGTGGAAAGCAGTGAGCAAAGCGGCGATGGGGATCGCCACCCGTCACGCACAGCCCGACACGGCGGAAGGTGGGGAACGCAGTGCAAAGTTGCCACGTGGAATGTTAGAGGAGGCATGAGAGATAAGATGAATGAGTTGATTGAAATTATGAAAGAAAGAGAATTAGATGTAGTGTGTTTGTCGGAGACCAAACGGAAGGGCAGTGGTACTGAAGAGGTTCCTGGTGGGGCGTTAGCTCTAGCTTCGTCGTCCAGGGATGGGCTGGTGGAGTTTTGGGAGAATGTAAGAGAAGTTCTAGATTTGATTAGGTGAAACAAAAGAATTGTCGTATGTGGTGATTTGAATGGATTGGTTGGTACCGCTCGGCCAGGGTACAAGCCGGTGCTTGGAATGTTTGGTGATAAAAGGGTTAACGTGGCTGGCAAGCTTACACTGGCTGTATGCAAGTAAACGCGTCGTCTTGTGACAAAAACTATGTTTAGTCACAAGAAAATCCATATGTATTCAAGAAAAAGAGAGAATGAGAGAAATATGATCGATTAATTCCTGGTGGATGAACGACTGTGAGGTGATGGATACGCGAGTATTCAGGGGTGCTGACCTGGAAACGGATCACTATCTAGTGATTACGAGATTAAGGGGTCTATTCGCAGGTTGACCATCCCGGACGGCGATACCAGAACCACAGTCGGTCGGTAGCATCCGAAGCTGGAAGCTTCAAGAAGCGGACAATAGGGATAAATACCAAGCAAGAATAAGCCAATAAGCTTGACACCATCGATGTCAGGAAAAAATTTGTGTGGAAGAAGTATGGCAGAGCCTTAGAAATGGAATGGTTAGTGCAGCGGAAGACGTGTGTGGTACTGTGAAAAGAGGTAGTAGTAAAAAGAGTGGTGCGTGGTAGAATAACGAAGTGAAAGAAGCAGTAAATAAGATTGTGGCAACATCTATGTCTCCACATAAGAAGCTCGCTAGTGGCGGATTCAGGAAACACATCGACGTCCTACATCGCGCTATCGAAATATGCACGATTACATGCATATATACGATTACCGATAGCGCACACTTGTGGAGGAGACGTCCTCCCCAGGTCACGATTACCCGACCTGGCGGGTAGCTACCCTTTTCCTGCACCATATCATCCGCTACACTGCTGACCCCGACGTGATCTCACCGCCAACCGACGGTTACCACTGAAAAACAACGCAGAGAGCTTCTCCAAGAACATCGACGTCATCTACGCAGTCACAGCACCGGACTACGTTCGGTACAACGCGTGCTTCCTAGTCCTGTCAGCCACTGAGGATCATCAACGGCGGGCCCCCTTTTCCTCAGGCTGACACTGCGGCATCGGCACTGTGACCATACATCTCGACTCACCGTAGATCTGGTCACAGCCTCTCACCGCAACGCCAGATTGCTCTACGTCAAGCTCTCCGCACTTCCGTCCTCCAGTCTCAGCGGGGGAGTGATGTGGCGACATCTATGTCTCCACATAAGAAGCTCGCTAGTGGCGGATTCAGGAAACACATCGACGTCCTACATCGCGCTATCGAAATATGCACGATTACATGCATATATACGATTACCGATAACGCACACTTGTGGAGGAGACATCCTCCCCAGGTCACGATCACCCGACCTGGCGGGTAGCTACCCTTTTCCTGCACCACATCATCTGCTACAAGATGAAGAAAGCATGGTTAGACTACGTAGCCTCTAGGAATTATAACCTTAATTATGAATAAAGTGGTTTCAAATTCGAAATGGTCCCCAGTGCCCGGCGGCTCCGCTAGTCCTGGCCAAGGTGGCTGCCATGGTAACGGCGGGGCAGGGGGTGCGAAGAATCTCCGGACGAGATCGCACTGCCAAACCCGACGACTGGACCTGGCAACATATAACGCACGTACACTGAAGATCAACGAGAAGATTTTGGAGCTGGAAGAAGAGGTAAGCAGGCTATACTGGAGCATTATAGGGTTATCAGAAGTCCGAGAGAGGGAGAGGACTCAATGATCCTCAATTCCAGTAACTTGCTCTACCACCATGGGAAGGTAACCATCTTACCCAAGGAGGTGTTTGGTTTATTGTCCACAGGTCTCTAATCAATAACGTGAGCAAAATCGAGAAAGCGTCGAGTAGGGTTGCACTGAAGGTTATACAGGTCTACGCACCAACCTCGACACATCTCGATAAAGAAGTGGAAACAGGTTATCTGGATATCTCATGAGCCATGCATCCTCACCGTATAGTGAGTTTTAGCGCAAGCGCGGAGCTTCTGAAAGCCGGTATTTGTAGTCCTTCAGAAGCTTTTCAATTGCGTTTTCCGTGGCGGCGCTACGCCGAAGACGAGGAGTAGATGCATGTTGGTCCTGTTCTTTAAGAAAGGGGATAACTGCCCATTGAAGAACTATAGATCTAAAGCGCTTCTAAGCCGCGTCTATGTACAGCTTTCGAGAGTCATCACGAATCATCTAGCAAACAGATTTGGCGACTTCCAGCCTCCCGAACAAGTCGGTTCTCGAAGAGTCTATAGTACCGTAGACCATAAGCATACTCTTCGGCAAATTGTACAAAAGACGAGTACAATTTACCATTGTGTCTGGCATATGTTGACTATGAGGAAGCCTTCGATTCAGTCGAAATTTAGGCGGTGTTACAGTCTCTTTAGCGATGCCAGATAGACACTCGGTATATCGAAGTGTTGAGATGTCTATATGATGAGGCTACGATGTGTATCCGAATACAAAACCAGAGGTTTCGTACCTATCCAATTGCAGAAAGGTGTACGACAGGGTGACGTTATATCTCCGAAACTCTTCCGAAGCTGCATTGGAAGATGTCTTCAAACTACTGAACTGGAAAGGAAACGGTACTAACATCAATTGCGAATTCATCACTTACCTTTGGTTTGCCGACGACATAGTCCTGATGGCAAGATCGCTAGAGGAGATCAGCACCATGCTCAAAGGCCTCAATAGTGTTTCTCAACCAGTTGGCCTCAAGATGAACATGGAAAAGACGAAAATCATGTCTAACGTCCATGTCAGACCAATGCCGGTTATCGTTGGGAACACTACACTCGAAGTTGTCGACGAATACCTGGACAAATTGTCAGACTAGGTAAGTTCAACTTCAAACCAGAAGTTAATCGACGAATCTAACTTGGCTGGGCAGCGTTCGGGAACCTACTTCTGCTCTAAAATACCTCAAAATCTACAGACCAAAGTTTACAAACAGTGCGTGTTGCCAGTGATGACATATGGATATGAGACGTGGTCTTTCACTGCAGGCCATATGATTAAGCTCGAAGTTGCTCAGCGTGCTATGAAAATGGCTATGCTCGGTATTTCTCTGCGTGATAGAATCCTTAATGAAGACATCCGCAGCAGAACCAGAGTTACCGACATAGGCGTAAGGATCAGCACGTTGATGTGGCAATGGGCCGGCCACATAGCTCGTAGAACTGTCAACCTTTGGGGAAGGAAGGTTCTCAAGTTGAAACCTAGTACAGGAAAACGCAGTGTTGGACGACCCCCACGAGATGGAGCGACGATTTGAAAAATGTTTCGGAAAGTCGATGGATGCAGGTGGCTGGGGACCGTTCACTGTAGAAAATTTTAAACCTCATTTACATGTACTTCGTCAAATTATAAAGATTGTTTTCAGAAAATTTCATAAGTATGAAAGTATATTTTTGCGACACTACCTGTATAACAAAAAATTACTTCCTAGAGAAGTTCCACACTTACTGAACAAAAATATCAATATAATTCGAGACAGTAATAACCTTTACTAAATCAGAAAAACTAGGATAAACGATCTCGCAAATATGTTCCGCCGGGAAAAACATTAGTCAACTATGTTATTCATATATACACGTTCACGAATGCCTGAAAAAATTAACTGGTTACTCTCGTAAGGATAATTTGCTATGTAGCGGCAATAAAAATTATTCTAACGCTTGGAAAAAAGACTCTCCACTTTCTTATCTGGTGTTTTTCGATATGTTTACTCCCACCGTCTGGTCGTAGTGATTGCCATTTACAAGGTAAGTTTCCACGAGAACAAAGAACTGAAAGAAGGGGCTATATATTGTACACTGGGAAAACCCAAAGATATGATAGCAGATTCGTCGCACCTTTGATGCACATCACCGGTCTGCTTAATTTTGATCTAGTATATTTCGCAAAGGTTCCTCCATGTGTCGACAATCATTGCTGTTTTCGTTAGCTTTCTGTGAAAAAAAAAGAGGATTTTCAAAACAAAACCGTATTACTGACAATACATTATAATTTTGAGACATGTAGTAAATTTTATTATATTTATATTTATTTATCTTCACGCACAATCCCTGACGGGGTAGCCAGAGAGAACAGATCGCCAAGTGTCACGATCCCTACATACTTCTTTCGCTTCTTTCAGATTCATCATCTTCTTCATACATGCACGTCTAGGTATCCGAGTACTCTTGACCCTCCCCTCTTCGAGCAATTTGCTCACATGGTCTTCGAAAGTTAGTCTCGGTCTACCTCGACACCTTTTGATGTTAACTTTCGCGCTATATATTTTCTTCACCATTCGGTCTTCACTCATTCGCTCAACGTGCCCAAACCATCGAAGCACTCCCTTATCCATTTTTGAGACAAGGTCATCTTTCAAACTTGCCATATTGCGAATCTCTTCGTTTCGCTTTCGGTCGGCCATGGTAAGGCCGCACATTTTACGAAGAGATCGCATCTCCACTGCATTCAACCTGCTTTTATGCTTCTCGGTCGGTACCAACACTGCGTTATGTATTGCAAGGCGTGCACTTTTCACAACGCCTTGCCTTTTGATTAACGCAGTCAGGGCACCATTGACTTTGTTCCCGGCAGCGACACGCCTGTCCACATTTAAATCACATCTTCCATCCCGGCTAAACGCACTCCCCAAGTATACAATTTCATTCGCGTAGTTAATTTTAATTTATATTATCACAAAATGTAATGTATACTTTTATTTAAGAGCGACTTGGCGTGTTTTCAAGTGTTAGTGGAACAAGCGAAATATATGAAAAATTAAAACACGTGATTACACGCATTGTTAGAATAAATAAAACTGTATTAAACGTATTGTTTTTATCATAAAAGTTATGGTGAATTGCTGTAGCGGAAGAATAATATCGCGCTGTCTTATATTTACGACAAGTTATTTGTTAACTTCGCTTGTAGCTAGATCACATATTATAATCTCTGCTGTTTATTTTATATACCATTATTATTAAATACTAGACTACATAAAAATAGAGACTATTTAGTCACGATAGCCGCGTGGTTGGGTAGTCAGAATTTCGAGTCAATAGACCCGAGTTCGATCCCCAGTTGGTAGGCTCGTACCAATGGGTTTTTCAAACACTTATGTACGAATATCGTTGGCTTGGACGTAAAGACGGCGACGGGCTCACCACCTGTCACGTTGTCCCGAAAATATCTTCGGTGGAAGGTGGGTAGAAGGGACTTAATTGTCTAGACTCGACCTCTGTCTACTCCTGTATTGGGAAATGCCTGAAGATATTTTTTTCTATATTGGACTAGGAGGTTATTAATTTTGCTTAAGAAGAATTTTAACTTCCTTCTGATCTTCTTTTTGGGTTATAACTATAATATGTAATGTTTCATAAGATTTTGTATTGTATTATTTGTTTCTTCAGTTCTAGAACCGAAAAAAGAAATTAAAAAAAGAGATTTATTCAGTATCCCACACATACATACATATTAGTTTTACGTCAAAGTATGGCAAAGGTTGTCAAAGTGTTAGAAACATCAATCTATACTCAAAGCCTTTCACCTTTATAACATTAGAAATATAGAATGTTATCACAGCAATATTTTTTGATCAATAAGACACTTTATTACGTAGTAACGAAATAAAAGCTCGTGGCAAGAAAATATCTAAAGACAAATTTAATTAAATCATATCGAAAAGGGAAAAGGGGTTACGTAAGTTGATGAAAACATTTTATCTTGTACTTACTCTACGTTACAATAGTGCTAAAATTTATGAGTAAAGTTTGTTAAGAAGGGACAGTGTAATAGATATTTGTAAAGTTATAGTTATTTTTGATTGACGAATCCGTGGGCGAGTGGATGGTCCCGGGTTCGATTCCCGAACAGGTCATTGTACAAAAACCACTTTTTCTACATTTTCTCGGGTCTGGATGTTTCTGGTGCCTTCGTTATTTCCGATTCCCATACCTTAAGTGCTTTAGCTTCTTAAATTCGGAGCATTGTATATGATGCATATACACGATTAGAGAAATTTATTTTTCAAAAGAGTTGAATTTAAATGACAAAATACAAAGTAAGCTTAGTCCATGATTGGGAGGACATTATCAACGAATAATTATAACGCATGACAAAATGAATAAAACAAATAATTATCCAATTCTTAATAAAAAAAATGGAAGACATAATTAAAACAGAGTACAAAAATATAAACATAAGCCTTACCAAAACTTAAACACATCATGTGTCTCCACATGTTCCACTATCATCATAGTGATGATAGTGGAACATGTATGTGTGGAACATGTATTTCCATAAAGTAAAACATTTTTTATCTTCATACTATTTCCTATACAGTGGTAGGCAGGCAATTCTAGGTAACGGTACAATATAATTATAAATTATAATATTCTAAAAAAATAAGAAATATCTTCCCTCAATTCATAAAATTCATAATACAGGTAGACAGAGGTCTAGAGTAGACAATTAAGTCCCATTGACTCACCTTCTATTAAAAATATTTTCAAAGCACACACACACATATACATACATATATATATATATATATATATATATATATATATATATATATATATATATATATATATATATATATATATATATATATATACATATATATATATATACATATATATATATATATATATATATATATACATATATATATATATATATATGTGCTTTGAAAATATTTTTAATAGAAGGTGAGTCAATGGGACTTAATTGTCTACTCTAGACCTCTGTCTACCTGTATTATGATATGAGGGAAAATATTTCTTATTTTTTAGAATATTATAATTATATAATTATATTGTACCGTTACCTAGAACTGCCTGCCTGCCTGAACATATATGTATATATATATATATATATATATATATATATATATATATATATATATATATATATATATATGTATATATATATATATATACTGGGACTGCTTGCCTAGCCCTACAACATTTACGTAGATTAATATTCATATATACATATAAACATTCATAACCTAATAAGTAAATAACAAGAGATTTGAAGCCGTTACCCTCAGGTTCGAAGGCAGGATCACAGCCAACTCGAATATCATCGGAAATTAAATTTAAAATTAATTTTGTGCATACTTATAAAATTTTAACTTGATCATGATATTAACTAAACAAATATAGGTGTTAAAATCACCTGAAAAGCTACGGAAATGTTACATGACATGACAAAGTAGGATGAAGTTTGTCTTCAGCAAACACAATATTCATGATTTACGAGTTTCCGCTGAGATATAAACCCGGTTTATATCGAGAGTGTTAAAATAGCATATAACAATTTCGATAGTAAATTTTAACAGCAATAAATCGTAAGTTATTATAACAAATAAAACTCAACTTAATCTACATCCGAAAAATATAATTATGCTACTTTGTGTGTGTATGTTTGTGGCTTTGACATGGTAAAACCATACTTATGCTACTTTGTGTGTGCATGGATTTAAGTGGAGTTGGCTTTGCTAGTTTTTATTTCAAAGTTTTTAGGTTATCATGTAAATAATTAAACTACTGTTGCTTTCATCGTTACACTACGCATTATTAAAAATATTTTTTCCAGGAGGATAAACAACTACCCCGTGGTTATTCAGCGCCCTAACTATAATTTTATTTTATATATCAACTTTAATTTTCGAGGAATGACATAAGTGCACATGAGTGTACATCAAACACTTGTCCCGTCTTCTCTTATATCACTGTCTTCTCATTAAAAATTAACAGTACATTTAAAATAACTGCACTAAAATCTACAGGAAAAACTAAAAATTAAAAAAAAAGTAAAATATTGTAAATTTGTGTTATTGATACACGGCCGCCGGTTTTTAATATTGGAATTGGAATGAAGAGACCCAAGTTCTTTTCTCGGGGTAAATTTATACCGTACCCATTAGGTTTTCCAAGCCAGCGACTTTTTTTTTCCTGACCCAACATCCATGGACTTTATCGACTGTAATATTTAGTAATCTGTAATATTGTGTAATTTTTGAATCTCCTCGCTGGGAGTCATCCTAAACTGCGTTTGATGAAACCAGATTACCTTGATGAAACCTTTTTCCCCAACGGCCGTCGAGGTACACGTTCAAATCTTTCAAGCGATTGCCACGTCAGTGCACCAACTATGTCAACCACCTTAGTTCTGCCAAGAATAACAGTCTTTGTGGATTCTATCACGCAGAGAAACGCCGAGCATTTCCCTCTCCATAGCACGCTGCGCAACTCTTAGCTTCCTCATTTGACCAACGATGAAAGAACACATCTCGATTCCGTCGATTGACCACAAGGTTGAAATTGGACCTTCCTAGACTGACAATTTGTACCAAGTACATCGTAAATTACGTATTCCAAACCGACCGGCTACCGTGGAAGAGTCACACCATTGCCTTCTAAATCTTAAACAAAAACAAAATAATAGGAACAAGAATACAACAATAAATAAAAGACAAAAATCACTGAACCTATACGTCGTCAATAAAGACAAAAATTGTTATGTGTCAAAGAGAAATGTAAAGGAACATGCTGGGAAGAAATATCAGGTAAAATTCGCAACAGTGACATCAGAAAATAATAGATGTAAGAAAGATCATTAGATTACTAAATTTTATGAATTGAATAAAAAGTCACTTGGTTGGGTGGTTGGGTGTCGTGTCAAGAGATTTAAGTTCGATCCCCAAGGCTCGTACCAATAGGTGTTTTTAAAAACTTATGTACGATTTATATCGTTGGACATAACGACAGCGACGGGCTCACCACCTGTTACGTTGTCTCAAAAAATATCTAGGATGGAAGGTGGGTCGGAAAGACTTAATTGTCTAGACCTCTTCCTACCCCTTGTATTGGGAATGGCGTGAAGATTACTAAATTAGCACTGGAAAGGACAAGTTTGCAGTATGAATAATAGATGGACAAAACGTTTTACAGAGTGGGTACCAAGGGACAGAAAAAGAAACGAAAAGGAGACCTGATAAAAGAGGTAAAAGATAGAGATATGTTTTCAGGCACCTTCCACCTTCCACCGAAGATATTTTTAGGACAACGTGACAGGTGGTGAGCCCGTCGCCGTTTTTATGTCCAAGCCAACGATATGAATCGTACATAGGTTTTGAAAAAACCCATCGGTACGAACCTGCCACCTGGGGATCGAACTCGGGTCTCTCGATTCGAATTCCGATCACCCAACCACTCGGCTATGGTGATTAAATTTGTTTCTAAAGATATATAGTAATATACAAAGTGTCAAGTATATGGTATATAGAATTTATATATAGATTTTGTACAGTGGTACAGCCACGCAACAGCTTTTGTCGTTGCATGAATGGGCCGGCTCGACCGGGGAAGTACCACGACCTCACAGAATACCGGCGTGAAGTAGAAGTCTAACACACTTCTGCGTTTCGTCTGGTGAGTGCAGGTAACCGGAGGCCAACACCCCCCCCCCACTTCTGGGGGTGGGGGCACTCTAAGGCCGGCAACGCATCTGCTATGCCTCTGGTATTGCGGGTGTTCGTGGGTGGCGGTAATCACTTACCATCACGTGACCCACCTGCTCGTTTGCCGGCCTTCTCTATAAAAAAAAAGAAAAAATAAAGTCTGTTTTATTTTATTTCTTTTATATTCCTCTACGGCTTCGAGTTCCAGCCTTATCCTGATATAAAATTTGTCTACTTTATTTTAATTTGATTGAATTGAGCACTAAAATATAGAGAAATGCATGAATGTTAAACTAGTTTTTATTACATTTTTATTTTTTCTTCACACACAGATATGACGGGTTAGCCAGCGAGAATAGATCGCCAAGTATCACGATCCTTACATACATCTTTCGGTTCTTCCAGATTCATCATCTTCTGCATACATGCACGTCTAGGTATCCAAGTGCTCTTGATCCCTCTTGACTCCTCTCTTCGAGCAGTTAGTCTTTGAAAGGTAGTCATGGCCTACCTTGACACCTCTTAATATCAAATTACGTGTATTTTTTTTCTTCATTCGGTCTTTACTAATTTGCTCAACGTGCCCAAACTATCGAAGCAGGCCTTTATCAAATTTAGTCATCTTCCATAAAGTCATCTTCCAAATCAAACGTTCGTTACGTTTTTGGTCGGTCAAGGTAACGCCGCGCATTTTACGATGAGACTGCATTCCCACTGCATTCAACTTGCTTTTATTCTTTCTCTGGCAAACCCAAATGTAGATGAATTATAAAAAAATAATATGACTTTAGGGTATCCTAATTAAATAGATTCCTTTATGATTATCCTGTAGTAAAAAAATAAAAAAAAATCGAAAAACCCAACTGAACAAAACACGTGAATCTGTTTTACAAAAGCCTGTACGCGAACCAAAAGCGAGATTTCCAATTAAGGGAAACACAATGCCGAGGCAATTAATTATTGACACCCTATATTGGCGCACGTTCATTTTCTTTTAGGTCTATAAATGTTGTAATTCGATATTATTACAAAATTTAAATTACAAGTTACAATTACGAAAATCTCAGTATAAATCTGTCTTTTTAAGTGACTAATTATGGGATTTTTAGAGTCCGGATAAATGCTACTCGTAAATTTGCTAAATGTAAATTTAAAAGCTTACTTCTTTCAATCAATATTTGAAAAATTTCACTACATACGTTTAAAAAACTTAAACTAAATGGCACAAATAATCGGACTAGAGTCCCTCGATAAAGGTGCATAATTCCAATCATAACTTAACATTTTTTTAAATACTGGCTACTGAAACCTGCGGTTCAATCCACATTGTAATGCTTATAGAAACATGACGTTTTTGGGACAAAAAAGCCTATATGTTCGAAAGATGTACGGTATTTCGGTCCTGAATTTAATATGAACGTGATTTTATAGTTACTACTATTTCACAATGTAGATAGCGACATGTTCGTTACTTCTACACGATTTAGGATTCATTCAGAGAAATAGTGTATATTAATTTTTTATGAGTCCGTCAAAGGGACAAAAAAGGGAATATCACGTAACATACAAAAGAAAGATTTTATGATCTAGATAAAATTTTGGATATGAAAAGAGTAATGCAGAAACATATAAATTAGGCATTTACAAGTTGCTGCATTATTTGACCTGCTCTCAAGCATTTGAAGGAGATTGGAGCAGGAAAACTTTAGCTTGGCTGATCCAATGTTGATGAGCAGACACACATCCTAGAAATTTTCGTCTGCGTATTTCTTCAAGAAATTTTCCTACACAAGCCCTAGTTCTAGCTTATCACTGCTCATTCATTTCCGACGGTGTCTTTTTTATTTACTTTTCATAAATCATTCAAAAATCCCATAATTAGTCCCTTATTCACCTTTTAAAACACCCACGGAGAGAAAGGTACCCTACGCTGATACCCCACACCACATATGACTTTATATTAAACAAAAATATATCGTAAAAATATTTTATTACAATATTATTAAATATATAAAACGAATATCCATCAATTTTTATTTTATAATATTCTGTAGTTATAATTTAAAAAATGCGATATATTTCATCCCGTTTGGACATAGGATACTAGGGACTTGCTCCGGCTTTTGATGGGCAGCAGGACAAAGACACTTCATTTTTGCACTTCATGCTCCATCTTTCAACAGGCACGAATTTTCAAATAACTTTTCAACTATTTATTCAACCCAAAATGCTTCTTCACTATATCCTTACTACACTACAGAATATCGAAAGCTATTGGCCGAAAACTCAGCAGACCAGCGACGGGTATGGTGAGATGTCTTACTTGCCATATTTGGTGATTCTGCAAATTTCGCAAGAAAGGCCAATAAAGAAATAAATATCTTCACGCAATTCCCAATACAGTGGTAGACAGAGGTCTAGTCTAGACGATTAAATCCCTTCGACCCACCTTCCTCCGAAGATATTTTCGGGACAACGTGACAGGTGACAGGTGAACAACGCGTAGTGAGCCCGTCGCCGTCTTTATGTCAAGCCAACGATATAATTATATATATATATATATATATATATATATACATATACATATATATATATATATATATATATATATATATATACATATACATATATATATATATATGTATGTATATATATATATGTATGTATATATATATATATATCGTTGGCTTGGACATAAAGACGGCGACGGGCTCACTACCTGTCACGTTGTCCTGAAAATATCTTCGAGGAAGGTGGGTCGAAGGATTTAATCGTCTAGACTAGACCTCTGTCTACCACTGTATTGGGAATTGCGTGAAGATATTTATTTCTTTATTCGAAAAACGTATTCAATAAAGAATGTAAATTGATGTGTTAGCGGTATTAATCAAAAATAATTTTGAATTAAATATTACATTTTTCCATATATTTAATTTAAAAGTCACGATAGCCATCAGTGGAAGGGTGGATATATATATATATATATGTATGTATATATATATATGTATATATGTATATATATATATATATATATATATATATATATATATATATATATATATATATATATATATATATATATATATATATATATATATATATATATATATATATATCGTTGGCTTGGACATAAAGACGGCGACGGGCTCACTACCTGTCACGTTGTCCCGAAAATATCTTCGGAGGAAGGTGGGTCGAAGGGATTTAATCGTCTAGACTAGACCTCTGTCTACCACTGTATTGGGAATTGCGTGAAGATATTTATTTTCTTTATTCGAAAAACGTATTCAATAAAGAATGTAAATTGATGTGTTAGCGGTATTAATCAAAAATAATTTTGAATTAAATATTACATTTTTCCATATATTTAATTTAAAAGTCACGATAGCTATCAGTGGAAGGGTGGATATATATATATATATATATATATATATATATATATATATATATATATATATATATATATATATATATATATATATATATATATATATATATATATATATATATATATATATATATATTCTTTATTGAATACGTTTTAACTCATATTCAATAGTACATAGTCCTTGTTTGTTTGCTTTTCAAAGAAAACTTTAAAAACAATTTTTGACTAATGGAGTACGGTTTGTTATTATTACCACATGTACATTCAGTATATTGTATTTATTTATTTATTTACTAGCTTTTGCCGTCTTTTTACGTAAGTATCTATATATTTTTATTTTACGTACAATAAAACTAATATGCGTACATAAAGTTATCTATTTTATTTTCTTTTATTTACTGCTTACATATCAACAGTAGAGGACCATTTAGGCGGAATTTCGGGCAATTCTCTCGAAAGTTAAAATACACATTTGTTGCTATTGTTGTTGTAGGCCTAGGACAACTCGACCAAGGCGGAGCCATGACTTTGCAGAACAGACCACGCTTTATACATGAAGTAGAGGCATCCTGTGCTTCTGTGTTCTACCTTATCCCCTCCTTCCCCTCCCACTCCGCTACCTTTTTCTTCCCGTTACCTATGTCCTTTTCGTTTCTAACCTTCAATAGAGAAAAAATTAAAAGTTACGATAACCGGGTGGTTGGGTAAACGGAATTAGAGTCAAAAGATTGGAGTTAAGATTAGATCCCCAGGTTGCAGACTCATACCAATAGGTGTTTTAGGGAATGGCATACGAACAATAACTAAAAGTGGATAACGATATTTATTAAGAAAACCGTAGCAAATAGCTGTGTTCTGTTTGATTGGAAAATTATTTAACATTTACATACATTATAATTTATGATAAGTCACGATAGCCGAGTTGTTGGGTGGTCGGAATTTCGAGTCGAGAGACCCGAGTTCGACCCCCCAGGTGGCAGTACCAATGAGTTTTTCAAAAACGTATGTACGAATTTCATCGTGGGCTTGGACATAAAGGCGGCGACGGGCTCACCACCTGTCACGTTGTCCTGAAAATATCTTCGGAGGAAGGTGGGTCGAAGGATTTAATCGTCTAGACTAGACCTCTGTCTACCACTGTATTGGGAATTGCGTGAAGATATTTATTTCTTTATTCGAAAAACGTATTCAATAAAGAATGTAAATTGATGTGTTAGCGGTATTAATCAAAAATAATTTTGAATTAAATATTACATTTTTCCATATATTTAATTTAAAAGTCACGATAGCTATCAGTGGAAGGGTGGATATATATATATATATATATATATATATATATATATATATATATATATATATATATATATATATATATATATATATATATATATATATATATATATATATATATATATATATATATATATATATATATATATATATATATATATCGTTGGCTTGGACATAAAGACGGCGACGGCCCACTACCTGTCACGTTGTCCCGAAAATATCTTCGGAGGAAGGTGGGTCGAAGGGATTTAATCGTCTAGACTAGACCTCTGTCTACCACTGTATTGGGAATTGCGTGAAGATATTTATTTCTTTATTCGAAAAACGTATTCAATAAAGAATGTAAATTGATGTGTTAGCGGTATTAATCAAAAATAATTTTGAATTAAATATTACATTTTTCCATATATTTAATTTAAAAGTCACGATAGCTATCAGTGGAAGGGTGGATATATATATATATATATATATATATATATATATATATATATATATATATATATATATATATATATATATATATATATATATATATATATATATATATATATATATATATATTCTTTATTGAATACGTTTTTAACTCATATTCAATAGTACATAGTCCTTGTTTGTTTGCTTTTCAAAGAAAACTTTAAAAACAATTTTTGACTAATGGAGTACGGTTTGTTATTATTACCACATGTACATTCAGTATATTGTATTTATTTATTTATTTACTAGCTTTTGCCGTCTTTTTACGTAAGTATCTATATATTTTTATTTTACGTACAATAAAACTAATATGCGTACATAAAGTTATCTATTTTATTTTCTTTTATTTACTGCTTACATATCAACAGTAGAGGACCATTTAGGCGGAATTTCGGGCAATTCTCTCGAAAGTTAAAATACACATTTGTTGCTATTGTTGTTGTAGGCCTAGGACAACTCGACCAAGGCGGAGCCATGACTTTGCAGAACAGACCACGCTTTATACATGAAGTAGAGGCATCCTGTGCTTCTGTGTTCTACCTTATCCCCTCCTTCCCCTCCCACTCCGCTACCTTTTTCTTCCCGTTACCTATGTCCTTTTCGTTTCTAACCTTCAATAGAGAAAAAATTAAAAGTTACGATAACCGGGTGGTTGGGTAAACGGAATTAGAGTCAAAAGATTGGAGTTAAGATTAGATCCCCAGGTTGCAGACTCATACCAATAGGTGTTTTAGGGAATGGCATACGAACAATAACTAAAAGTGGATAACGATATTTATTAAGAAAACCGTAGCAAATAGCTGTGTTCTGTTTGATTGGAAAATTATTTAACATTTACATACATTATAATTTATGATAAGTCACGATAGCCGAGTTGTTGGGTGGTCGGAATTTCGAGTCGAGAGACCCGAGTTCGACCCCCCAGGTGGCAGTACCAATGAGTTTTTCAAAAACGTATGTACGAATTTCATCGTGGGCTTGGACATAAAGGCGGCGACGGGCTCACCACCTGTCACGTTGTTCCGAAAATATCTTCGGTGGAAGGTGGGTCAAAGGGACTTAATTGTCTAGACTTGACCTCTGTCTACCCCTGTATTGGGAATTGCGTGAAGATATTTTTTTTTTATTTTTTTTTTATAATTTATGATTGGCCTTTCTTCGTCACGATAAAATTACGATAGCCGAGTGGTTGGGTGGTCGGAATTTCGAGTCAACAGACCCGAGTTCGATCCCCAGGTGGCAGGCTCGTACCAATGGGTTTTTAAAAAAAACTTATCTACGTTATCTCTATAACTTATCTTATTAATTATATCGTTGGCTTGGACATAAAGACGGCGACGGGCTCACTACCTGTCACGTTGTCCCGAAAATATTTTCGGAGGAAGGTGGGTCGAAGGGACTTAATCGTCTAGACTAGACCTCTGTCTACCACTGTATTGGGAATTGCGTGAAGATATTTATTTCTTTATTGGCCTTTCTTGCGAAATTTGCAGAATCACCAAATATGGCAAGTAAGACATCTCACCATACCCGTCGCTGGTCTGCTGAGTTTTCGGCCAATAGCTTTCGATATTCTGTAGTGTAGTAAGGATATAGTGAAGAAGCATTTTGGGTTGAATAAATAGTTGAAAAGTTATTTGAAAATTCGTGCCTATTGAAATATGGAGCATGAAGTGCAAAAATGAAGTGTGTATGTCCTGCTGCCCATCAAAAGCCGGAGCGAATCCCTAGTATCCTATGTCCATGTCCAGACGGGATGAAATATATCGCATTTTTTAAATTATGACTACAGAATATTATAAAATCAAAGGTGATGGATATTCGTTTTATATATTTAATAATATTGTAATAAAAAATTTTGACGATATATTTTTGTTTAATATATAGTCATATGTGGTGTGGGGTATCAGCGTAGGATACACCATTCCCTTTCTTTCCGTGGGTGTTGTAAAAGGTGACTAAGGGTCTTATAAATGCAATTAGGCACGCACTGATTGCTGAATCACTATCTCGAAGAATACCACACCAAAATACAGCAGACCGGTAAGCGGACAGCATTTTATGCTTTTTTTATAAATATACTTTTTGTCCAATTAAAAACGATCTGAAACATAATATTTCAAACTAGTTCGTCGAAAACGGAGAGTGGTTAAGAGTTTAAATGTATTTCGAAGGCAAGAAAAGAAATGTATCGAAACAATTGTTTTAACCTAAACTTGGAGTGAATCCAAATATTTTAACACCTACAACTTTTCAACAAAAATATTGATATTACTGGAGAGAAATAATTACCAAATATTATCAACAACTGAGAGTTAAGAAAATAAATTGGTAATACTATACTAAAGATGAATATTTGATTAGTATTGTTAAAAATCATTTTAACACACCACATACACACAGATTCACACATACACACACACACACACACACCCGCATACGAGTATACTCACACACACAAACACCACTTTTTGCAATGTTTTCATGTTCAAACCGTCGTATAAAGTAGGTATTATATAAGAAATATCTAAAAATAAATTGGCAATAAATAAATCTACCTATTACTAAAACAGCTTTTCAAACAAACTAATTAACGTCATTGTTATTCCTTATCCTTATTTCGTTAGATGGTTTCAAAGAAATGAGAACACGTAAAAATATTTTTGCACTGAAAGGAAATTCGATTTTCTGTTCTTGGGAAACATTTGGTTTCGAGAACAAAGACAAATATTTTCATAAAAATCCCTTGGCAACTTTACAATTTTCGGGGACATTCCATTTAAGTTTGTTGTTATTTCGACGTGCGTTCATAGTTATTTCATTGTCTGGGATTTGTAATAAAGGACGGATTCGTGACGCAGACAAGCTGGTTATATTTCACTACTTGTTCTTGTTACAGAACTTACTTATATAAACAGACATGTGACAAGGGTAGTGATGACGTTTTTTAAGCGTTTGTTAATATTTATTACAATGTTAGTTGGCTATATTAGTTATTACTTTTTATTATTTTCACGCATCCTCAATACTAGGGTAGTCAGTAGTCTTTACAATTTTGATTATCTTTTCGAGCCACATTTCACCGGTGCTTATTTGGCACAATGTGACGTATGGTGACAAGCCTAGGATGTAAATTAAATTTAGAAAAAATCCATCGGTGAGAGTCTTGTGCTTGGGCATCGACTTAAAGTCTCCTCATTTGAATTCCGACTGTCCAAATATTGAGGAATTATGTTTAGTTATCCTAAACCAAAACACGTTAAGCATGATTACATATTTCACAGGTTAAACATTAGTTATTCGCTGTTAAGATGATAATAGTAGTCAAAATCAAGTATGTATATCAAATCAAGGTGTATTTGATTCATGTCTGCTATAAATATTTATTTTCTTATTCTTGATTCAACCTTTAAAGGAACAAAGGCGTACTTAATGCTTAAAGTGTTTCCTGCCAGTCAGCCTTAAGTTAGTAGGAAGATATTAAAGGCAGTAGAAAAATAACAAAAGAACCGGATATCATGTAAAGAAAGGTACATATTACAAATAACGATCTCCGTCGACGAGTGGCATATGCACACATCGGTTTTCATAGTGTCGCCAGCTCTGAGGTTCCGGGTTTTAATCCCGGTTGGGTCAATGTAGAATATGACGAAGATATATCAATAAATGCAGAGAAAAAAATGTATGTTAGTCATAGTTATAACTGTGAGCCTGAATATTTTTGAACGTGACCTGGGGTGAGCTTTTCAATTAGTCATATCTTTGCAATAGTAAAGCTACATTATTTTGTAATACAGCTGCATCATTAATTTCTGTTTGATGTTTTTTTTTTCGCTCAGTCACACCTCGGCAAACAGAACTGACTTTTATTTTTACTTCCATGTCTTTATATTCAAATTCTATTCTAAGTTTTTATATTCAAATGTCTTTATACACAATATCGAGCAGCAATCAAATATTCACCATTGTTATCTCTCAAAGTCATCCCTTGAATTTATCAAACCTTCAACTCCATCACATTTAAAGACCCAGGAAATTGAGGCATTAGTTGAATGAGAACCTTGATTGCGGTTTTGTTAATTAAAATAATTATAAGGACCCTTTAAGGAAACCCAGTAATTTTACAGTTAATAAAAGAAAATTCAAGTGTGTTATTCTCCATCTTATAGCTTTCCGAGGGTTCTCCGAAAAGTGAATACCTGCTTATAATGAGGAAAAGTTTGTTTTTTGTTTGTTTTTATTGGAACTTCTGGAAAAGTCTTCTTTTTTTTTTAAACTTCCAAGCAACTTTTTTTGATATTACCAACTGAAAAATCTTTAAATTTGTGAAACTACCAAGATTCTTTTTACTTTTAATAAATAATTTGACATGAAACATAGGTTATTTAACATCAAACTTAAACCATTAGGAGAGATGCAACATAGAAAAAGTTTCTGAAGGTGTGAAAATGAGTGAAAACTTATCTGGGCTGCTTTGCTTAAATATAAATAATAAATAAGTACATTAAAATACATGAGGGATAGTTTTATTTTCTTAGTCATGGGTAATCTCTTAATCTACCAAGTTATCTCTTAAAATTTTTTAATCTGAATGGATACGTTAGGGAATATGATTGATACAAATATAAGAATATCTCGATGAAACGAAATACACATATTATTTATCTTAATTATTTGATCAAGACCAAATTGTATCCTTATTATTTCCTAATATATTAATTTAAATCAGTAATTAATTTTCTTGCATGTGCAATATACATATTTAAATTATACAACAAATTCTCTTTGAGTCATTTATCAATATTTACTCACATAATAAACATGTACAATAGAAATAAGCGCAAGTCATTGAAATAGCTAAATCTTTTCCTATGCTTGTTCCGATCAAACTAATAGCCCATTTATTTGAAAGGTATTTACAATGATCGATGACTGCGAGGTTAGAGGCAACAGTTCTGAATCAAAGGCTTAGTGCTTTCCAAAGCATTTGCGGAAAACTAAATGTTACAGAGAGATGAAATAGATGTTGCTGTTAAAGGATTTCTTTTTTACATATATTGGTAATACGAACTCCTTTCAAGGTATTTTACAAGCTTTATTTGAGTGTAAATGTTTCCTTAGTTAGCGAAAATCTCGCAAGAGGAATTAGAAACGTTTCATGGTAACGGGCGTTATCCAGAAACTGCTGAGTATTCTAACGATGTGTCACTATCATCACGGCTCAAAAAAAATAATAAAAATCATCATCAATATATTACAAACATAAATTTTTAAAAATTCCAGATTATAAATTGGCAGACTGGCGACGGGCAGCAGCATCTTTGTCGCCATATGTCTGGTACCGCGAACGCCAATCCACTTGCCAAGCTTGGCAGTTATGGCAAACATTCACCAAACAAGCCGTACCCAGTGAAGTACGGTCTTCCATTAAACGAAGTGACGACCCGGTAACATTATCATCAATATAGCCGGTATAAATTGTGGTAGGCTGTAACGAAGAAAAACATGCAAGTTAACCACAATTAGTTTTAAAACATTAATATACATTACACAAGTGTATACATCAGCGGGTTTCTAACCGGTGTCGCTTAAAAAGGCAAGTCTCTAGCAACTAGGCTATGGGTTAATCCATTAACGGTGCTCGATATTTTTGATTCAAAGTTTATTTTAGTGGATTTTGCAAATATAATGCACATTAAATAATACGATAGTATAATATCAATGACATTGCAACATTCAAAGCGTTCCGTATAAGCACGCATTGTGTATTCAAATTGCCGTGCGTACAGAGAAGTAACTGGGAAATGACATTTGCTGCATAAGCAAGATAACTGCATTTGTTAGTTTGAACACAGATATCACTTGAATTCAGCCATGTATTAACTTTAAATTTCACATACTTTATTTAATAAACATATACTACTTGCGTTAATAGATTCTATTAAATTTATTTTTTCTTTTAACAAATCATGGCACCTGATACCGATAAAAAGTCATGATAGCCGAGTGGTTGGGTGATCGGAATTTCGAGTCAAGAGACCCGAGTTCGGTTCCCCAGGTGGCAGGCTCGTACCAATGGGTTTTTGAAAAACTTAAAATTCAAAACACTGTCTACAGATAATGTTGTGCCATAAATTAATAACTGAAATTTAAATTCATGAATTTATAAATATTCAAAATTACTTTATTCAAATTAATTAGATAACATAATTTATTTATAATAACGATACAAAGGAAAATTTATAAATGTCGAGCAATTTGGAGGTCAGGGTTCACGTATACGATTCCGTTCCAGGCCTGTAAAAGTCCACTGTAGGATATAGACCATGAGTTTATCATATTCAGTACGCTTGGCTAGCGGATTGGCGATTGCAGTACCAGACAGTTCGCTCTTTAGACGCTGCGACCCCAGACCGGTAGTCAATTTTAGGCGAAATTTTTTTACTTACTTCCTTTTTAGTTAGATAAGTTTTTCTATGGTCTTTGGTCTTTAAGGACATTTTTAGCAATACACGGAAAAATAACTCCGATTTTTTTTTATATTACAAATAATATCATTATACTATAGTATCTATTGTTATAATACTAATATCTTAGTATTAAAGTAAATACTTAAAAATACACAAAAATCTTCTATAAATTAACAAGTAATGTCTACATTAATATTTGAAACTTATTTAAAATATAGTTAAAAACTGAAAATTGCACCTAATATTTGGTGTCAACATTGTTACATTGCTTTGCATATATAAAAAAAACTCATTACAGTCTCATAAACATGATATAATGCTAACGAACTAAGTAAAGACCATCGATAGCTCACTGTAGATTAATGGTAAAACTGCTATCAGAACTTTTAAACCGTCCATAAAACCACAGGCTTAGTTTGATGACCACCATTATCTTGAGATATGAGCCCTATAAAGATTCTTAACATAAATACTATAATAGTTGCCAACAGAAACTCATTATGTGATGAACTGAACTTCCTTATTCAAGTATTTTTACACATATATGTGAACAAACTTTATAAAAAAAAACGGTTTAATTGGTGATAAAAGACTTATAAGATATTGTACACTCGCAACGCGTAAAGAGCCGCAGATTTTGTACCTACCTTTAAGGAAATATGAAAAGTGAGGGAGATGAGGAATGTAAGCACTACTTAAAAAAAACTCACAAGTTAACAAAAACTCACAAGTTCATGTGCATAACCAGTGGCTTTTGCCTCTGGAGACGGAACCGAGACTTGATCATTCAATGCATGTCTTATGGAGACTACCCACACCGGAGGCCTACACACCCCCCTCCCCCAATTCTGGGGGGAGGGGCGCTCAAAGGCCGGCGATGCATCTGCTATGCCTCTGGTATTGTGGGTGTTTCATGGGCGGCGATAATCACTTACCATCACGTGAGCCACCTGCTCGTTTATTTCCCTTTTCTATAAAAAAAATGAAAAGGCTATTCTTGGTGTTTATGTGCAAACTATTCCATAATGATGATTAAACTTTAAGTATTGACAGGAAAATGTTGATGATGATGATGATCTAAACCTTAACGCAAGGATAATATCGTCTTAACATACTTTACATACAATACATCCATTTATTTACTTACGTTACGTTTATAACTATGCTTAAAACTTTCTAATTAATCATTGAATTGTTACACACTAAATAGGCTTAAAATTATTCGGTTTAACAAGGTTTTTAAGATTAGAATGCATTCAAATCTTAAATTCCTCGTCCAGTCATTTTTAATAAATACAGTTTTTCATCACTACATTTTATCTATGTTATTGAATTTAAGATATATTTAAATATTTTATTGAATAGAAACATAGAAAGTTTTTTTTTTATAGAAATAATTTCAAATGTGAAAAATGGTTTTATTATTAATTTAATTGTGATTATACGCCGTATATGTTTGTTCATTAAATATGGAGAATATTTAATGAATATCACAATATCACTAGCGTCTATCGCAATAAATAACTTGAATTATAGTAGAGATTATATTAAAATATATTTAAATACAACTTTGTGAAACTTTCCTGTTTTCTCATGTGAAAATTTCGTAGCACTACTAATTTTGGGTAATCCTGCTAATGGAAAAGTAGTAGTCAAATCAAAATTCGCTGTAATATTTTTATTTTTCTCTGGACATGTAATCATCCCGTTTGATTCTGTTTTTTTACGCAATTTCCCTTACTAGGGTGAGAGGAGGACAGACAGTGAAGTCTTTTCAATCATCGTTTCAAAAAAGCTTATTTGGGACAACGTTACTGGTGGGGAGCCTATCGAGGCCTTAATGACAAAACAAACGATGAAATAAACATATTTATTTTTTTTATATTTATGTAGTATATATATAAACATCTGTGACTCGAGTATAAACATATATATTTATCACAGAAATGTTTGCCCTAGCGGATTTCGCAGCTTCAGTCCACAGCTGAAGGTAGGGCCACTACTACATCGACTATCGGGTTAATATTGTTTTAAATTTCAAATGTATCTAGATAGATGTAATATCTTAGACGATTTATTATACATGAAGTAAATCATGATATTATATTGCCATAAATGTCTAACTTAAATAAATATGTACGCCGTGTAAAGAAGCGTCTTATACGCTGCGAACTGCTGAAATAATTCACATATTATATAATATACATTGATCTTCTTTTTCTGGCCATGTGGTTTTGTAGCCCATAAAGAATACTACTTTTGCTAGTTAACATTACTAGTATTCCTACTAACCACTCCAATTTCTCTTCGATTCTCGTTCTCGACAATACTCCAACGTCGGAACCGGACCTGAGACGTTATATTTAGCGGTCCATACCATAAACCATTTGGTTTTTGACTCTTAGTATTATATTTCATCTATTCCCTATACTCTTATATTCCGTAATGTATGGATAAAAAACTATAACAGTTGTTTGGCAATAATAGCCCAATACTTATATATATCTTTAATTCATAACATAAATCATTAATTCATAATTTTATCAATATAATAACGTTTAGGAAGCACATCCTGATGGAGAAATATTAAACTGTTTAAACTGGAAGTGGTGAAACAAATTGCATAGATGAAACGCTTGGCTGCCACGCAGTAAATTTCAGACGCCAATAACTTTAACAAAATTTTTGTGTAATTGAATAATATTGGGAATTGAATTTTAATATAGTTAGCTTAAAACCCTCTGAATTAATGTGATGGAAATATATTATCATAAAAATACCTCTTTAACATTTATTTCCCTAAAATGTATTCGGTGGGTCGAAAGGATTTAATTGTCTAGACCTCTGTCTAGCCCTATACGTATATATAGATTTATAGAAAATAACTAATTTGACTCAAGAGACCCTAATTCGATACACAGGAGGTACACTCGTACCAATGATTTTTTTTAAACCTTACTTACTTACTTATCTTCACGCACAATTTCTGACGGGGTAGCCAGAGAGAACAGATCGCCAAGTGTCACGATCTCTACATACCTCTTTCGCTTCTTTCAGATTAATCATCTACATACATGCACGTCGAGGTATCCGAGTACTCTTGACCCTCCCCTCTTCGAGCAATTTGCTCACGAAAGTTAGTCTCAGTCTACCTCGACACCTTTTTTAATGTTAACTTTTGCGCTATATATTTTCTTTACCATTTGGTCTTCACTCATTCGCTCAACGTGCCCAAACCATCGAAGCACGCCCTTATATATTTTTGTGACAAGGTCATCTTTCAAACCTGCCATATTGCGAATCTCTTCGTTTCGCTTTCGGTCGGCCATGGTAAGGCCGCACATTTTACGAAGAGATCGCAACTCCACTGCATTCAACCTGATTTTATGCTTCTTGTGACATACCCAGGTTTCGCTGCCATATAACAAAGTTGGTGGTACCAACACTGCGTTATGTATTGCAAGGCGTGCACTTTTCAGTACGCCTTGCTTTTTGACTACCGCAGTCAGGGCACTATTAACTTTGTTCCCGGCAGCGACACGCCTTTCCACATTTAAATCACATCTTCCAACCCGGCAAAACGCACTCCCCAAGTATACAATTTTATTCACCGGTTCTAGACATTCCTGATTTACACATATTTAATACTTCGTTCTTTCTTCGCCCCTTTCAAATACCAGAACCTTAGTTTTATTAGCATTCAAACGGAGACTTTAAATTTCACATTCTTCTTTCATAGACGTGACTAATGTCTGCAGTTCTGCCTCTGATGGTGTAATAAGCACTGCATCATCAGCATACAGCAGACAATTTACTTTAATGTCACCCAATTTCACACCCAAACAGCTATCTTCCAGCTTCTGTAAACAGCTGTCGAGATACAATATGAACAGTCAGGAAGACATGACACAACACTGTTTTACGCCCGTTTGGAAGCTAAAAATGGGTGACAGGTCATGCCCTACCCGTACACAGGCTTTATAGTCACAGTAAAGTGACTGCACAGCCCCTAGCAATCGACCATCCACAACATACCCCGGCAACAGTTCCCACATTTTCTTCCTTACCAAATGCTTACCTAAGATCCACACAAGCACAGAAAATTTTCTTGTTAGCAGCCAGAAGCTTCTCGGTGATCATGCAGAGAGAAAACTTTTGATCCGTGCATCCCTTTCCAGGTCTAAATAAGCATTGTGCCTCCCTTAGAAATCTTTCCGATTTCTCTTGCATCCTACGTGTTAAAAGCTTTGAGTAAACTTTACTTGCTAAACTAGTCAAGCTGATCGCCCAATAGCACCCGCAAGCATAATGTGATACTTTACCTGTATATAAAGGCACAATGACTGAGGGTCGCCAATCATCCGGGACAGCCCCCGTCCGCCAGCACAAATTGCACAGCAGATGGAAGCTGTCCCAGACGCGAGGTCTTTCGATTTCAGCAGTAACTCTGTCTAGTCCCGCCGCCTTACCACATTTCAAACTTGGAATTGCACATTCAATCTCTTTCACACTGATGACCTCAGTGTCATCGAGGTCTGAGTCTGGCGTACCAGTCACGGCGCCACCCCCGGATCCCTCACTAAGATCACACGCATACATCTCTATATAAAATTTGCTCCATTGCTGCATGACGTCCGATTTTTCTGCGAAGACGTCATTGGTTCCCGAAAGTTCATTATTCATTCTTTAGGTTGTCGCACCACTCCGGGTCCTTCCAACCTCTTTCCAGAAGAGTTTTAAGTTTTCCTTGAAGTTGTGCGATAACCTTTCGTCCGCTTCCGTTCTACACCTTTTACGCACTTCCTCAATCAGTGCTTTCGCGTGAACTTTCTGTAGCTTACATCTCTCTTTCATCTTCTCTCTCATATCCTTATCATTACTAGAGGCCAAGTAGTCTTACCATGTTTTCTTCTTATTGACTGCTTCTTTCACTTCGTCATTCCACCATGCATCACCCTTTCTACTACTGTCTCTTTTCACAGTTCCACACACGTCTTCCGCTGAATTAACCATTTCATCCCTAAGACTCTACCATATTTCGTCCACACATTCTTTCGTGACATCGATGATGTCAAGCTTTTCGGCTACCTTTGCTTGATATTTATCCCTAGTGTCCACTTCCTGAGGCTTCCAGCTTCGGATGCTTCCAACCGACTATGGTTTTGGTTTAGCCATCCGGTGGCGCCAACCCGCGAACAGACCCCTAAAACTAGTAATCACTAGATAGTGATCCCTTCCCAGGTCAGCACCCCGGAACACTCGCGTATCCATCACCTGTTTTCGCAGTCCGTCATCCACCAGGAATAAATTGAACATACTTCTCTTATTCTCTCTTTTTCTATTATACATATGGATTTTCTTGTGACTAAACATAGTGTTTGTCACAAGAAGACCCTTTTCCTTGCATACACCCAGTATAAGCTTGCCAGAATCGTTAACACTTTTATCACCAAACATTCCAAGCACCGACTCGTACCATGGCCAAGCGGTACCAACCCATCCATTCAAATCACCACATTCAACAATTCTTTCGTTTCCCTTAAGCAAATCCAGAACTCCTCTTACATTCTTCCAAAACTCCTCCAGCTCAGCCCTGGACGACGAAGCTACCAGCGCATAAACAGCCAAAAGGAATAACTTCGTCAGAACCAATTGAAAACGAACCTAGAGAAATCTTGAGTTCACAGCCTTATATTCTGTCATAACATCGACCAACCGAGACGACAATAGCACCCTCACTCCATGGCAGGCGCTCCCGCTCTCCCGGACTCCGGACCATAGAGCTATCGACCCGCCAGTGAGCTCTTCAGTACTACTGCCCTTCCGTTTAGTCTCCGACAGACACACGACATCTAGTTCTCTTTTTTCTTTATTTCGATCAACTAATTCGTCTTATCTCTCATGTTTCCTCTAAAATTCCACGTGCCAACTCTGCACTCCGTCCTCCACCTCCAACTTTGCACTGCGTTCCCCACCTTCCGCCTTGTCGAGCTGTGCGTGACGGGTGGCGGTCTCCATCACCGCTTTGCGCGCTGCATTCCACACCAACGGGAACGAGCTGGTGTGCGTCGCCTTGGGGACGCATGGATGGTATGGGTGCGCAGCTGAGTAGAATTGCAGCCCTGAAAAGGCCTGGCAGGGGTCGCGACGAGCACGCTTGTACAATGATAAAGATTGGCGATAAGCTCAACAGGATGTTGAGCTTATCGCCAATCTTTATCATTGTATACTTTAAAGAGTTTCAAAGTGAAACATTAGTCGAATGGACTTAATTGTCTAGACCTCTGGCTACCTATGCATTGCGAAATACTTGAAAAAACTTATTATCTTTGAAAATATATTTATTATCTTTTTAAAAGAATTTAATTTTAAAATAACTTTTTTAAGCATATTTATATCCCTATTCTATTAACATTTACTGCAATTTACAATTACAGTCACCCCCGTTGTGGTATGGCACGAATAACACCGTTATAATATATAATTATTTATATAATTTTCTTGGGTTAGACTGACCTTCCAAATAGTACCATCCAACTTGTCATTATTGGCTACAAACAGTGGCGTATATAATGCTTTCAGAAACTACATTGCACCCTAAATTCACCCTAATGTTTAGATATTTCCTAACTTCTGAGGTAACTGCAAAGAATTAACCATTTAATTTTATTGTCTGTAATCCTTCGCAAGATTTTTTTTTTTTATTTTCAATATTTAGTGCTATTGATATATAATCCTAATTATTATTTGTTTAATACATTACTCTCTGCTCCATAGATAGTAATGTATTAACATCATTTACACGGTCAAAGACAATCCATAGAGGTAGTAATTTCATTGCAACCGTAATATTTAATGTTAACTCTGATGATCCGACATTCAAATTATTAGACACGATTTAACTTCTAACAGGCACGAATACTACTTGAACTAATTGTAATTAAGTAATAAAATTCAATACGAAAAGAAGAATCTTTTTCACCTTTTTCTATCCTGAACATATATATACCTTATATTTTTATATGTATTTAAAAGAACAATTATAAATACGTGACCCAGGCTCATTAGTCAAATTTCAGCGCAAGTAAACTTGATTATCATGTCAATTTTTATCATATAAACCAACATTAATTTTAATCATGTATAAGTAGAGAATTTTATGTACTGTGAAATTTCTGGCATATACCCTCCTCGTCAGAGACAATCGATTTTTAGCAAAATTGAGTAGGTGTGGTCGTATGGTAAATAAATTTCTGATCCCATTGTATATTCTAGAGTTCATTATTCAATTTTTAGTCGTTAAATAAATTTTACTACACAGTGTGTTAACATTAATAATCATTATAACAAAAACTGAGGCAGCTTAATTGGAAGTATAATCTGTACTATGTACCTACTATGGCAAAAAGCTCGAAGCCGTAGAGGAATATAAATAAATAAAATAAAACAGCCTTTATTTATTTCTATACACTATATAATTGACTCGTTGTATATTACTATATATCTTTAGAAACTAATTTAGTCACGATAGCCGAGTAGTTGGGCGTACGGAATTTCGAGTCGAGAGACCCGAGTTCGATCCCCAGGTGGCAGGCTCGTGCCAATGGGTTTTTCAAAAACTTATGTACGAATTATATCGTTGGCTTGGACATAAAGACAGCGACGGGCTCACCACCTGTCACGTTGTCCCAAAATATCTTCCGTGGAAGGTGGGTCAAAGAAGAAGAAAGAAAGAAGAAAATATTTTATTCGTTACCACAATACGCAATTGAAAAAAAAATCAAAAATAATACATTGCGGCCACAAAAAGGTGGCCGACTCAGCATGTTGCTACAGCCAAAAAGCCGCAGCGCTGATAGCACCATTGACAGAAAGTCCTACGGGCAGCTGTCGAGCAGTAACATTTTTAGTAAAAAAAAGAAATATACAACAATAACAAACAATAATTTAAATAAACTAAGCCGATGTAAAATGCAGTTAAAAGAATAAAAAAAATTGATCGTAAATTGGGGTTCACTTACCCTAGTAACATTACAAGTTAAAATTTAAAGAGACTTAATTGTCTAGACTAGACCTCTGTCTACTCCTGAATTAGGAATTGCGTGAAGATATTTGTTTATGAATACTTGATCATTTCCTTCCAACTCGAAGTGATTCGATTTTTATTAAAGAATTAATCGAAGTTCTTCTTCTCATTCGGACTAGACGATGTTGTCTTCAACAACTAATCGCTGCCGTTACGCATCTCTTCTTTCAGCGATGCGCAACACTGAAGGTACGCAACATTGCCAGTTACCACAGTGAAATTTATGTAATATAATTTATTTTCATTTAACTCTTTTTGTTTATTTCATTTTAATAAATTAATAGTACACAATAAATATTCAAGTGGAAAAAGCCTAATGGTTTAAGGTGCGGACTGCGAAAGATAACGTCGCAGGTTCGAGTCCGTCATTTGATTATTGTTGTTAAGCAACTACAGACCCAAGCATTCCAGCTTAGTTGGAGTAATTGACAGGAATTCTAGTAATGTTATTTGGCATTGCTATTATTCCTTAAAAATGATATATACAACTACATACTCGATATGGACAACATATAGTGCCCTGATCCCACTGTTAGTTGCTAAAGCACTTGTGTTATAGAATCGGAAACAACGAAGTTACCACAAACGCCCGTTCAGGAATCGACTCGGGAACTCAGAGCTGTAAAATCGGTGTATGTATGTGTGTCACTCAGGTTGTCAAAATTTTATTTTAATTTATCTAGTTATCCGATAGCAATTAACAAAACAAAATACACATTACTTTTAACGACGAATAAGTCTGAAAACGGATTACACCAATAAATCAAAATTTTAAATTGAAGTTTATTTATTACCAAATCCTTCTGCTGATAACTAGTAATTACTATGCAATTGAAAGATAAGATGTTTATGCATAATATGCGTATGAGATCCATTCAACGAGTGATGATTCAGCCAAGGGATCCTTTACTTATTGATTCATTAATGCATCTTATAAAACAGTAGTGAAACGTACGGTGGGCTTAATGCTGAAAATATTCACTGAAAGTCAACCTTAGGGTCGTGGAAAAATATTGCAGGTGAAGGCGGTGGGAAAATCCTTACCACCGGACGACCAATCTCTCCACCGTCTGTTAATTTTCTTATTTTTTAAATCTTCACCCAAATTTCGTAATGACGTATCAGTCTATTATACTTATTCGAATATAGCGTTACTCTACATAAACCCTTCCACTACAGACAGCTCTCTCGTATTGTCTGAGAATGTTTGAAGTGAGTCGACAAAAGTTTTTAATATTTGCGGAAGTTAAATCTTTGAATTTTATTAACATCTTATCTTATTTTATACATCTGAATATTTTTGTGGTTTGATATTTTTACACAAACACGTTAAAGATGAATAGATTGAAATAAACACAGATAATTGTAACCACGTAAATATCTTTTTTATCCCGGAAAAATTATCGGTTCCTCGTAAGTATTATTATCATAATTATTATAATACCTACGAAAGTACACTTTAGGGCACTATAAGAGGCTTATGTACCGGAGGGTTTTCCCTAATGATCATATAATACTGACGAGAATCCTTTTGACCGCAGACGCCCTTAGACGCTGCTGCTCTTTACCGGTCAAATTTTGAATTTTGGTGAGATATTTTTGAGATATTAGTCATCACGCTTGCATTTGAGATATGTGTGAGAAATCTGTACGTAGTAACATTTCAGCTTTTTCCGTTACTTGCCTCTTAAGACACCCACTGGAAAAAAGAAGGTCGTTCATTTTTACTTCGTTATCCCACGCGGCATTAATAATTAAACCGCTTTTAAAACTGCGGGGCGTATCTATTTATAAATAATCTAACACCTACCCGCAACTTTGCCTCAACCTGCATATATGGATACAATTTCTCATTAATGTTTTTGTGTAAATAACCAAGTCCTACCAAGTTCTAATTCCATAATATGCTACTTCATTGCAATATTTAATTTAAAATAAATACATACATAATAGGGACCATATCACATACTTATTTCCACTTTCCTGTCTTTGTTTTAACACTATTTCACTAAACTATTATTTTTCTACCCATAAATCCACAAAGTATGAATCCAATCCACGCTGTGGGCTCCGCCTTTATCAAAAATGGCATTTTACGCCTCGCTAGATTTGTTTTTTTTTATAGGAAAAGAGAGGCAAACGAGCAGGTGGCTCACGTGATGGTATGTTATTACCGCCGCCCATGAACACCCGCAATGCCAGAGGCTTAGCAGATGCGTTGCCTCCCTTAGAGTGTCCCCCTCCCCACAATTGGGGGAGGGGGATGTGTGGGCCACCGGTTACCTGCACTCACCAGACGAAACGCAGAAGTTTCTCAGACTTCTACTTCACGCCGGTATTCTGTGAGGTCGTGGTACTTCCCCGGTCGAGCCGGCCCATACATGCAACAACAAAAGCTGATGCGTGGCTCTACCACTGTGTGATCTCAGAATCAACCAATGTTGCTTTTCGTTACACCATTTTGTCAGTAGATTCATACCATTATCAGTACTGGGGCACACAGAGGTCTAGACAGTTAAGTCCATTCGCCTCACCTTCCAACGAAGACATTTTTCGGGACTACGGGACCGGTGGTGAGCCTGTTGCCGTCTTTATGCCCAAGCCTACGATATAAATTGTAAATAGGTTTTTGGAAAAACCCATTAGAACAGCTTGCAACCTGAGGATCGAACTCGGGTGTCTTGACTCTTTTTTAAGATTGATTAACCACTCGGCAATTGTATCAGCAACTGCTATTCTCAAAACACGACTAAAGACGGACTCGTTGGAAAAGAAGAAGTGGTAAGTTGTAAATAAATTGTGTGTATGATTTTCTGACACTACAACTTACACGAAACAATAATTACACAACAATCCTTTCTTTGTTTTGTTAACGAAACAATCATCACATAACAAAAAGAACGGATTACTGAAATAGACTTATTTATCAAAACACACGCAAATAAATAAGCTATTTAGGAGATTAACCTGGCAGCTTCATCATTCTAATAAAATGAAATGGAGGGAACGGGATACTGAGCATTTAATTTGTACAATCGTAAATTTTTATTACTGTATTAATCCAGTTTTGGCGTAAAAAGGTTTATTAGCTTATTGTTGTTTTGTTATTGAATGTTTAAAGACTCAGCGTCTTTTTTCATTAATAACATATACATTGAGAATTCGCTAACAATTCGTTTGTTCATGTTCCAAATTTAAAAGATAGATGTAATCTTTGAGAAAATTTATTAAAATATATTAAATGTAAAATATATTAAATAAAAATATATTAAATGCAAAATATATTAAATGGCTAAATATATTTTATAGCGCCATCTCTTCTTTAACAAACGAAGCTTGGTCACTTAAGTGACTGCTATAAGTGTCAACGTGATAAACCATTAAGTTACAGAAATTAATTAGATACTTAAGTGGAGTAGGAGAATTTAAGTAGAATAACGACCATGAGCAAAAAATATTTATACATATAAGTGATAAATTTCAGACGAGCAGGTGGCTCACGTGATGGTAAGTGATTACCGCCGCCCATGAACACCCGCAATACCAGAGAAATAGCAGATGCGTTGCCTCCCTTAGAGTGCCCCCCTCTCCCAGAATTGGGGGAGGGGGGTGTGTGGGCCACCGGTTACCTGCATTCACCAGACGAAACGCAGAAGTTTGTGAGACTTCTACTTCACGCCGGTGTTCTGAGAGATCGTGGTACTTTCCCGGTAGAGCCAGCCCATTCAACAACAGAAGCTGATGCGTGGCTCTACCACTGTTAAAACCGTGTACCGTAGCTGTTTAAGTTTATTTGTTTAGGACGATAGTTGAAAGTAAATATTTTAATTATACTTTCATTTTTGCTAAATACGGACAGATAGGCATAAATTATAAAGTAAATACGACCCTTTCAAATCAGTCACTGACTCGACCTCGTCGTTTAATTTTGATTACGAACACACTTGTTACACAAGTAAAAGTGATTGCTTAATTTGATGAAAAGGTGTAACTAAAGACGTACCGAAAATTAAATTATATGACCATTCCTACCAATTTGTTACAGAGTTTTAATTCTAATAACATTAAATAATTGACATATACTTACATGAGGTGTAGTCTAGACAATGAAGTCCCTTCGACCCACCTTCCACCGAAGACATTTTCGGGAGAACGTGACAGATGGTTGGATGGAACTTTATGTCCGAGGCAATGATGTAATTCGTATATATATATATATATATATATATATATATATATATATATATATATATATATATATATATATATATATATATATATATATATATATATATATATGTGTGTGTGTTTTTTCAATTTTAGAACTTGAGTTAGGATCTGCCCACAAGTCTATTGTCTCGAGGGAGTCTAGAGAAAAAACTAATCTATTTTAATTATGAATGTTACATACAGGCGTTGGATAAGGGGATCCAATTTTATATACATAAAAATAAAAAAGACCCTAGACTATATTTATTTACAAAAAATTAAGAAGAAAAGAAAAAATACTTTATTGTATACCACAAAATACAAAGCCGAGGATTCATTAAAAAGTACGGCCTTATCGCTGTATAGTGATCTCCATACAACTAAACTGCGTGTGTATTAGTATGTATGTATGAGAAAGAGAGTAACAAATAAAGGTACCTTTCTCTAAGTCCACATCGAACGGAATATAATTTATAGTCTGTTTTAGGCTGTTACATATTACACGTTACACCAACACAACACTTTAATACTGTTTTACGGAAGTAAACAATTTTTGCCCTTTGTAATAGAGCTCTAATAAATTTTATTACATGTAACATCTGCTAATATAGTGAAATATTTTATCCATACAAAGTTATGAGAACTCAGAGAACTTGTCAATCATTTGTGAAGGAAATTATATTGTAGTATATTCGATAACTTTTTAACTCGTGATCAACTAATATTAAACTCCTAGCGAAATGTTCATTTTATATGATTTTTTAATAAAAGTAAAATATACTCTCAAATAAATATATTTTGATAGTATTTGTAAAATTATTATTTATCGTGGTATTTAGGTGTCCCACAAGGCTGTGTGCTATCGCCAACCTGGTTTCTAATGCATATCAATGATTTACAAATTAGTAACAAACATTGCTATGTATACGACAGCACTGGTGATGATTTATACACCGGCCATGCCAATATTTCTCGAGAACACGTCGACGAGTACCGGAACAAACTTGTGTCTGATCGTCGGCCCCATTCCGAGATTTTGTTGAACAATATCTAAATTTATTCCAGTTCAACCCTCATTGCCTCAGCCAGTATCGGAATCCTTGGCGTCGACATATCAAGCAACGTTGAGTTTCACGGTCACTTGGTAGGGAAGGTCAAATTGGCCTCTAAAAGCTTGGCGTGCTCAGTAGAGCACGACAGTACTTCATGTCGACCCACCTCTTGGAACTTTATAAGGCGCAGGTTCGGTAGCACGTGGAGTACTGTTCTCATCTCTGGACGGGGGCACCCCAGTGCCAGTTTTGACCGTATTCAACAAAGCGCGGTTCGAATCGTCGAACACTCATGTTCTATCTGATCGGCTAGATCCACTGGCTTTGCGAAAAAATGTTGCATCTTTATGATTCTTTTTTACATTACCTCAAAAAGGTCGTTTTTACAATATTAGCATTTTTTGTATGTATTTTCATTACGCTTACTTTGAAATACGCAGATTTAAATACTTTATAACAAAGTATGTATGCACTTCGTTAGTTCCTTTCGTCATTTTTTTCATGGCAAGGAATAGAATTTCCAATACAACTCATTTTTCATCTTCAAGCACAATGCCTCACAGTGTAGCTAGAGGTAACAGATCGCCTAATATCACGATCCTTGCATAAATATTTCGCTTCTTTTGAATTCATCAAGTTCATCATACATACACGTCCATGTATCTGAGTAGTCTTGTATGTAAGTCTTGTATGTTCGTTTCTAAAACGAAGATAGGGCACATTTACAGTTCCGGCTATCTACACTCCTGACCGTGCCTGCTGAAAAAGCATCACATGTACATTTACATCATTTTTTCTTAATCAAAATATCAATATGAAAATGTAATACTTATCAGTATAACCGAAAAAAGAAATTTATATATTAAAAGCAAATTTGTGTTTTTAAAAAATTTCCAACACATAGGAATGTTTGATTTGGTATAGTTAATGTTTTTCTTATATTAACATAGGAATATTTGATTTTGTGTGTAGTAGGTTTTGTTCGTTGTTATTTGTTCTCAAAGAGTATAAACAATGAATAGTATTTTTTTTAGAGCCAATACTTGCGTCCGGTCAGAGGCTGGAATCACAGACAAGTTCAATGTGTCGGTAGGTTTACAGGGTTCGGCTTTAAGTCCTTATTTGTTCCTTATGATTATGGATGCTCTGTCATCGAACATACAGGAGGAAGCACCCTGGTGTATGCTATTTGCTGATGACATTGTGCTTGTCGGAGAAAATGCACTTGAGGTACAGAGCAAGCTGGGAAAATGGCAAGAAAAACTGGAAAGTGTCGGATTAAAAATAAGCAGAACCAAAACTGAACACATGTTCTGTGACTTCAGTAGTCCATCTAGTTTTTCTCATATTGCCTTGGATGGTGTTCTCCTACCAGTCTGCTCCGAATTCCGTTACCTTGGGTCAGTGATCCAAAATGACGGCAATGTCGACCGGGACGTAAAGAATAGAATAAATGCGGGATGGATGAAATGGCGACAGGTCTCGGGAATAACTTGCGATCCACGCATGCCTCTTAAACTTAAGGGCAAAGTTTACAAAACGATCGTGAGACCTGTCGTATTGTACGGATCAGAGTGCTGGGCAACGAAAGTGACGGATGAAAGAAGAGTGCATGCTGCCGAGATGAGAATGTTGAGATGGATGTGTGGAGTGATTAGGAAAGATCGCATAAAGAATGAGTATATAAGGGGAAGCTTGAAAGTAGCAGCAGTGACAGAGAAAATGTAGAGTGGTAGGTTAGCATGGTTCGGGCATGTAATGAGGAGGGAAGAATGTAATATAGGCAAAAGAATGTTAGAGATGAATGTGGATGGACGAAGAGCTATGGGGAGACCAAAAAAACGATGGATGGATTGTGTGAAAGAAGACATGAGAAAGAAAGGAGTGAGTATTGACATGACGGGAAATAGAGGAGAGTGGAAGAAGAAGACATGTTGTGCCGACCCCACATAGCATGGGATAAGGGCAGGAAGAAGAAGAAGAAGAATAGTATTTTTTTTCATTAACTGTTGCTTAAATATTAACATTCTAATGAGATAATATTTGTAATACATTCAAAGATAAAAATAAATCTTTCAAGTTTTTCATATTTATTTGAGTGTAACAGCATCGAGGATTTTATCTTCAGTAATTTCAACTGAACAATGTTATCTTTCATAATATCTCAGCTCCTAACAGGATAATTAAATTTACGCCAATGAAATTTTTTTCTGTAGCGTAATTCAGTTGTTATACTGAAGAAAAAACTAAACAGGATTTTTCCACTTTTATTTCTTAACTAGACCTTTTCTCAGAATTCAATCCATAAAAATGAAAAAAAAAAGAGTCGAGTTTGTTATACCTTGTTGATCCGTATGATTTTTCGTAGTTTATGGAGTAATCAGTCGCCCAATGGTCACATATAAAATACACATATAGATTTGGGCCTGTAAAAGTCCTCTGCAAAGTATAGTCCTGTCCCATAAGAGAGATTTATCATAATCGCACCGCTTTGACATCTGATTTGAACCTTAGACGTTGCTGCCAGTCACTGCTCTGTTCAACGCTTCTTGGTATTTTGCGATATGCGATATACTTATGCAGCTTATGGTTTCTCAAAGACTTTATTAGTCATCTCTTATGACACACGCGGTAAGGATGGTTATATTTTTATCCTGATACGGCTTCGCAACATGGAAATAAAAAATAATTATTAAAAAGAAATGGGTCACGATAGCCGAGTGGTTGGGTAGTGGAAATTTAGAGTCATGAGATTTGAGTTCGATCCACAGGTGGAAGGCTCGTACCAATGTGTTTACAAAAACTTATGTACGAATTATATCGTTGGCTTAGTCATAAAACGGCGACGGGCTCACCACCTATCACGTTGTCCCAAAAATATCTTCGGTAGAAGGTGGGTCGAATGGACTTAGTCGTCTTCACAAGACCTCTGTTGACACCTGTATTGGGAATTGCGTGAAGATATTTTTTTTAATTTATAAATGTCAACAGAAGCATCAAGTCCCAAATAATATCTCAGAACCAGTTATGACTTATGCTGCGTGCAAAGATTCATTTCAATGTATTGAATTTAAGTGGAGAATAATTACAAAATAGCGTGTATACCTGCATTTTATATATGAAGATGAATATAGATATTTTTTTTATGGAACGTACCTACAGTTCTTACGCCGGCACGCTATCTCAGCGACCTTCATCTCATGAATTTTGGGAATTCATATTACTCCACAAGAATTTGTGACACGTAGGGGTCGGACGCTTTTTGTGACACAGTGACATTAAATGTATAATTTTAATTGTATACGCCATATTTGTTACGTACTCTACAATGTTGTGTTTTACAGTGGGGTATTTTGTTACTCACAAAATAGCTCACTGAAACTTGATAAGAAATATTTAAAACAATAATGTAAGAATGTTTCGCTCACATATCGTTCAGTTTGATACAAGGGTTATTTGGGGTTTGTTTAACGAAATAATGATACTATTTCATCTTTCTTTTTACAGCCTACCAAAAGACCACTGCTGAACATTGTTTCCCCTAAGTGTGCTTTATATGAAATGCAACAATTACTTCTTCGTTCACTATTGTTTTCCATTTAAATTTTAAATTTTCTTTTCGTATTTCTTTAGGAATTACAACGTGCAGACTTAGTTCGTGTATTTAATTTTATTGGAATGCTAACTAACTGTATGCTGACTGTATAATTAATGTAAGGCGTCTACATAAAATAGTCAGATATAAGAAACAAAGTATTTAACTAATTAAGAACCAATTCCCTTTACGGTCCCTTATTGTTTACAAGTCTTATTAATATTGTTTAAGTGGGAGTATGATTTAAAAAAATAACACACGGATATAAAAAAACTGGAATGCATTTTAGAGTACCTATATATGTTTGTATATCTTTGACATACTTTGTAAGAGTAGATTGTTCTAGTTTCGTAATATCATAATTATTTTGTATTCTAATTATACAATATTTTTACTTAAACGTCAAAATTAAAAGGAAATGAAAATGAAATTTTCCATTGATTTCAGGGAAATGTGATGTCAGTCAATTCTCATTGCAATCTCGTGCGGTCTCTAAAATTACCTCGGAAATTCAATAAATATTAGAGAGAGATGTAAAAAAAATATGAGGTGCAAAATTTTTATTACTATTAGATAGATAGATAATTCTTTATTGTACATAGTCTTAGAATTAATTATAACAATTTCGGAAACCTTTAAACTACAAACGGTGGTGGTATTATTTATGGGAATTAAAAATTTTATACATAAAAGACGGCGACGGGCTCACCACTTGCCACGTTGTCTCAAAAATATCTTCGGTGGAAGGTGGGTCAAAGGGACTTTATTGTCTAGACTAGGTCTCTATCTATCCCTGTATTGGGAATTGCGTGAATATATATATTTTTTATGAAATTTTATTAAAATTTGCGGCGTTGCTCGACCGAAAATGAAACGAAGAGATTCGCAATACAGCTGGTTTGAATCATGATTTTATCACTACACGTTTCATCATTTGGACACGTTGAGCTAATAAGTGGCAACTAAATTGTGAAGAATGCCTTAATAGGCCAAGACTAACAATTGAAGACCATATGAGCAAATTACTCGAAGAAGAGGGAGCCAATAGTACACGGATAGTACACATGTCCAGCTATCCGTGTACTCTTGGCTTCAATTTCTTTATATAAAGAAATATCTTAGGGATCTCATCAATGTATATAAAGTTGTTGAACTATGTATATGGATGTATATTAATATTGTATATAATAATCCTACTTTAGCGTGTGATTCTTGCTCTTTTACGCTTTTGAATCGAGCAATAAAAAATCTCGAAAAAATTTATGCACGATGGTAGTAAATGTAGTCTCATTCTTTCGATTATACATACTATTTTTGTATTAACTAAATAGTTTTTTGGAAGTTTCGAGTCATGGATATTTCCACGTATATGTATATTGTACCATTAGATTGGATACTAAGATTGCGATAGGCTCACCGCCTATCACGTTGTTTCAAATATGCTTCGGTGAAAGGTGGGACCACGAGACTTAATTTTCTGGACCTTTGTATACTCCATTTTCCACCTCTGTTTACTCCTACATCCAATTTTTTAATTTTCTACATGATCATAAACGGTGTAAATACATAGATCTATATTCGTTATGGTGGTGGTACTACTTACACGGGCGGGATTAGACCAGATCATGTTTTTTGTTATTAAAAAAAGTTCAGCATAACTTGTATGCTTTAAAACCAATAAAATTGCATAATTGCTATTATTGAAATTATTCCAGTTTCCTGCCAAAAACATGTATTATGTATTTATGTAATACTACTAGATTATTTATATAATACTACTAGTATTTATGTAATACTACTATTATGTAATACTACTAGTAAATAATGTGCAAATCTTGTACGTGATAGTTGTACAATTTTATTCAAATTATTATTTAGCTATCTGTTTTAAACGTAATAACGTTTGGCATATGATACGATTAATGTTTCAAGTTTTTTTCTAAATGTCTTTTTTCAGGTAGTTCTGATTGTTCTTTTAATTTAATTATTCACGACTCAGCATACGAAGGTAAGGGTACGTACATACATCGTATCTTCTCTTGTATTGTCCCTTGGATTGATATCGTCACTTTTCGCTAAAATTCCCTGATCTATACCGATAATATTTAAAAATCTATAAACAAACTTATTTGATGAAATATGATCGAATGCAACTTGCATGCAACTTTCTTATCAACTATGTTTGCATTTATAAATTTTGATAGCACAATAGTGCTTAAATATAAGCTAGAGAATCTTTTGAACTAAATTATATAGATTAGAAAGGCATATAGATTATTTAGATTTATTTGTCTGTAGCTTGTATTTGGATTTTGTGTGTGCGATCGATAAAAGTTTTGACGATTTAATCTGACTGTTTTTAAAGGTAAGATAAATTTGTGTATTATAAATATCTTGCTTACTTCAGTTTTTTAGGGTATAGCAGCGTTTTAGTGTTTGTATAAAGTCAAAAATAAAACAACTTCCCATGCGTTTCACATTATGGAACAATATAATACCTTTAGGTAAACTATTTTAATATCCCCTTGTAATAGAAGCTTAGTGCAATCAAAAAAAACTTTGATGAAAGCAACTTTATAAGAAGAAATATGTTTTTGAAACTATTGGTATTCCCTAAGGAAATAAATATATGTCGTCGTGATTAATTTTACTTTGCTGGAAGCTTCGAAAAAAATGTGTTAAAACCGAAATTCAACCAAGCGTTAAAGTTTAGAAACATACACTCATTCAATTGTGCAAATAATTTCTTCTTTCTTTACATATACTCATAATTTTCACTAACGTATCTTAGTAGGGTTATATTGATATCACAAAATCTTTTTCGGAAACAGTAATTTTTTACTTCTAGACGTAAGTTCATTTGCCAATACATAAAATCGACAGGCAACAACATGATATTTTAGCAAAACAAAGCAATCTTCACACAGTCTGCTTAAACTGATGGTTACGTAGCTTTTAATAAAAGTGTATTATTTACGATTAGCACTCCTGAACTCTAAAACTTTACAAACTGAAATAAATAATGTAAACTTATAAAATATACAACATTGCCTAATGTTTGTTATTTTATTCACTTTATTGACTTCGCAGGAAAAGCAGTTTATGGAGGTTTTAAAATTTACGACTCGATACTTTATGTCCGTTTCTATGCCATACACCGAAAGAACGTTACATTGTTTCCGCAGTATATGATTTAAAATAAAATTGCTAAATCATAGTGAACATGAATAGTAATAATTTTGAGCAGATTACTTTAGAGATTCGTTCTTCCTTAGCAGATATAATAATATCTTAATCAATTAACAACATTTTTAATACATAAATGAATAGGTAACGTACCATATATTACTCTAATCCCAAAGTAAGCAGTTATATATTGAATATAACAGTAGAACTTGAGTTATGGAATCAGGCACATGTAGAACACCCAGACCTGAGAAAGTGGTTTTTCTACACTAACCCGTTCGAGAATCGAATCCGGGTCCTCAGGTATGGCGACACCGGTGTGTACCATACCATTCATACACTGTATGTGATCTATACTTAAGAAAATATTGACAGCTTCTGAATATTTATTTATAATTGGAGCGGCTGTTGCAACCGTTGGCAAACTTCGTTCCAAGGTATTTCGTTCACACGACATAAAGCTCTCTACGAAAGTAGCTGTGTACATGGCAGTCATTCTGTCCAACCTCCTTTATGCCTCTGAAACCTGAGTCCTATACCGCAAGAATATCCGCACATTAGACAGATTTTATCTTAGATACCTACGTGACATTATGAACATCCACTGGCCGCCCCGTGTTCGAAACACGGAAGTACTTCAACGCGCTAATGTCAGCGGTATAGAAGTGTACCTAATGAAGCGGCAACTGAAGTGGTGCGGCCACGTCTCCCGGATGTCTGATAATGATTTGGCCAAGCATGTCTTCTATTCTGAACCACATAATAGCAAACGAAAACAAGGTGGCCAGTTACCGCGGTTCAAAGATTTGTTATGCGCCACATGAAGAAATGTGACTTAAATCCGTCACAATGGGAGATAATGGGTGGTGACCGATCACTGCGGAGGCGGACCGTAAGCACTAAGGCATTAGAGTATGAGGGAGTATGTGTAAATGACCTCGATATTAAACGAGACACGCTCAAGGCTCGATCAACTGCAGCCATCACCTACGATTATGTCGGAGGGGTGCTGACTTGCGCTCAATGTGTTCGCACGTTCAGCGCAAAAATCGGTTACGTCAGTCACCTGCGAGCACACGGACGACGCTAGCAATAGTACAAGTCGCTGTGGCCACAATCGGTCGGGATACTATATTTATTAATTTATCGATCACAGGATCAATATTGAGGACAAAAATACACCAAAGAAATTACTACTGTTTTGTTAAGTAATATTATTCCCAGAGTAAACCGTTTAAAGATGGTTTTTCTTTTTTCTTCTTTTATATTATTAAAAAAAAACAATTATCTAACAACAATTTGTCTCAGCCGTTCTCAAGTGATGGTCAGTCATTCATTTGGTTACTAATTTTATTTAAAAATCTAATGACATTTTCGTGTATACTTTTTTATTTCACTTTTTTTACTATGTTATATGGTGATCGCCAGTAGATAATATAATATATTTGTATTTATAAAATAGTACCAGGGGTATTATCTATATAATATCAGGTTCACAGTTTTTATTCGCGCTTGCCCTAAATTCCAGTGCCCTTGACTCACGTGGTTGTCAAAAGTGTGTCTCAGTATAACTCGATGACTTCTATTGTTTACTTGCGCCTTGTGTATTTTCTTTACTATTCCCTTTTCTCAATTTGTTCTACTTACCTGAATCGTAGTATATCCACAAGTTTAATTTAAAGGTAATATATGAAATAACTAAAAGAATATTGCATCACTTATCCTACATAAAAAATCTACAACAGCTCTGACTTGACTCCAGTAACGTAGTTAGAAAGTGTAAAAATGTATACAGTTTAATTTCGAAATTGTTCTTCTAACTTTTTGGAAATTCTATGTTTTGCTTTTAATATCAGAGGAAAAACTGTTTCTCGCCCGCGCTGCTGCAAAGTTTCTTTTCGAAACATTTAAATTCACAACAATTTCTAAAATTTATATTTAGAATTATTATTATTGTTAAGAATTTTGACGACTCGAAGTAGACTTAGTTTAACCACTTTCGATATGTGTTAGTGTCATGTATATAATTGTTTAAAGGCAATGGTATTGCCTTTGCACCGTTATCATAATTCCTCTTGGCCGATATTGACTCGATGGAAGCGAAATTTCCTCCATGCTCATCTGCATTTCGTTCGGGAAACAAGTGGTCGCTGATGCAGCTGGGTGGGATCGCTGAAAAAGAATATGAATGTTACAATGTTCTTCTTGCCTTCCGCGGCTGATATGTGCTTTGTATGAAGCAATCCTGAATTGACAGCGAGTTATAAAATTGAACTGCAGGTAGCGAACTTGCGTATCCATAGCCTACGCAGATTGGAGGTGGAAAAGATGCGTAATATGCCGGTGAAAATTATTGGGAGGGAGAGAAAGGGAATGCTTCCTTTACCAAGAATGCAGAATGAAGCAGTTTGCTTGGGGCGTTTGTCTAGATAGTCTACGAAGGGGGCATGTATGTGATAGAATTCGTTTGGCACTGTCGAAGTAACACCGTAGAGTTTCTATGCGAGCCCAACATCACCTGTCCTCCCTCGCGAGGATGGATTTATATTAAAAAAAAACTTCACGTCATTCTCAAGAAGACAGAGTTCTAGACAATTAAGTTATTTCAAACCACTTTGTCCAATTTCGATCACGGCTATCGTGACTATATGGATGTATCAATTATAATGCCAATGAAGATGTTTTGTTTCATATCTATAACTAAAACTAATTCTTCTAAAATTTGTTTAAGCAATTACAATTTTAGTAACGACGACGTTTGACGACCCGATAACCTAGGTGTAAGTGACACTGCCTCCTAAGAACTGCGGGTTCGGATTTCGCTAAGGGTAAACATTTATGCGATAAATATGAATGTTTTTACTCGTGCCATGGACGTTAATATGGATATCTGAATATTTATCATAGTATACTGCACCGTTGACTTGGACAAGACAAGCTCAAACTCATCACCTGAAAAGTTATTCCATATAGGCTGCGGTGAAACGTAAGTACAGAGGACTTTTTTGAGTGATAAAAAAACTTATTATAGTTTTTGTTTTTAATTTACCTATCGTATCATCCACCTAGCTTTTTAAAAACATGCCAGTGATACACTGGCATGCAATGAACTTTCATGTACTCCATGAAATTTATCGCATAGAGTAAAAAATTATTGTCGAGCAGTTTCTGCGTAAGAACATACCCCTCGCTTGTCGTTGGAAAAAATACCAGACCAAAATTAAGAAGACCGGTGGTGGCTAGCAGCGTCTCAGTTGCAACGTGTCTGATACTGCGCTCGCTAATCCGCTTGACAAGCAAAGCGATTATGCCAAATCCTCCCGTATGGGATAGGCCTATGGTTCTGCAGTAGACTTTTGCAAAGTACAATTACAGTGACTATGACGACATGGTAATGCATGAAGTGGTTTGCGTCATATTTAATTACACGTACATATATAAATATATCTACACGCAATTTCCCAACAAAAGGATAGACAGAGGTCAGGACTAAGTCCTTCCTGACCCACCGTTTAACGAAACTTATTCGGAAAATCGTGACAGGTGATGAGCCTATCGCCGCATAACACGCGATTTAAATGGATGATTGGCGATTTAAAATAATTCCATCTAAAACCATGCTTAACCCAGGTACATAGCATCCGTTAAAAAGGAAATAGTACCTTTTATAGCTCGACCTTGCTATAATGAAATGGAAAAGTTTAAATTGCGCTTAAATAAACCTTTTCAATGTAAATAGTTGATCTTTTTCGATTGAGTCTAGTTAGTTTCAAACGTTCCATACAGATTGAAATATATAACGTTTAAATACTGTAAAGTAGAATTCTGCAAATGACCACTGCCGGACTAAGATCTTTACTCAAATATTTCGAAGAGATTAGATCAGGGGAACGTCCGCCAAGCTACTAAATTACTGAGCAGATTAGCGGTTTTCGCACGACCTCAACATAAGACATTTTTTATTCATTACTACATTTTGGCAATAATTCTCGCTCAATATGTGTAATTCCGAGATAAAATATACTCACAAACACACTCATTATTTATAAATAGTATACAATTTATTTTTAAAATTTTTTATGTAATGAGTGTTTGGATAAACTGGATCGCCAATCCAGCTGCCAAGCACAGCGATTATGGCAAACATTTTCTTAAATGAGAGTTCGTTAACTATGGCTGTAATGTAAATAGATTGTGACAAAACATAAATAAATAAAATAAATAAATATCTTCACGCATTTCCCAATACTGGGGTAGACAGAGGTCTAGTCTAGACAATTAAGTCCCTTCGACCCACCTTCCACCGAAGATATTTTTCGGGACAACGTGACAGGTGGTGAGCCCGTCGCCGTCTTTTTGCCCAAGCCAACGATATAATTCGTACATAGGTGTTTGAAAAACCCAGTGGTACGCGCCTGCCACCTGGGGATCGAAATCGGGTCTCTCGACTCGAAATTCCGAACACCCTACCACTCGCAATCGTGACTAAAACATAATTTTCAAATGCACTACACTGATATGTAGCTAAAGCACAGTATAGCTTAAAATAAGTTAAAACACTGGTCTATGCTATTGGAAACAGCGAGAGTACCACAAACAGACAGGACAATAAAGAAAAGGTGGTCTTCTACATTCACCCATCCATTAATCAAACCCAATCGTCCGTCATAGCTAGTACTACTAGTAACTACGCCACTCTACCACGTAATTTGACTATTTTATTTTACATTAGACATTTTATGTACCCAACATTTCATAAATAATGATATTTACATAACTGCCTCCCAATTAATGAATTTTCTAAGAGTTTGAGTGCAAACGCAAGTAAGTTCTGAATGGGCAATTATTTCCTGAAAGTCGAATTTCATTAGAAATAACTTTGGTAAGGTCTTTTCATCATCAGATAAAAGTTATCCATTATTAATTTGTAGCGTAACTGAATATAAAAATAAACAAATTGATAATGACCTTTAGTACATTTACCCTTTGGTACATTTATATTTCTTTATATTCCTAGAATATATTTAATTAATTACTAGTTTCTGATAAACAAAAACTACAAGTTTATAAATTTATAAAGTAAGTTGCACAAATGCTATTTACACATTCATTTTATGTTTCTTAATAAGTTTCAAATATATGAGTCTAAACGTGATAAAGACTTATTAAATAGAATGAAATAATTCATTCTATAGTCAGTCACAATAGATGTAATCACATATCTTCCTTTTCTACGTTGAACTCAAACACTGCGCTGAATTTATGTGCTCTGAAGCATAGCGGTGAAGACAGAATTTCATATTTTAAGTTGATTTACGTACTTGAGAAACTATTCCCTATTTAAAAAATATCTTCGTGTTTGAATATTGTGCATCATGGTACATTTTACATTTAAAAAGATCATTCCCAATACAGAGGTAGACAGAGGTCTAGACAATTAAGTTCTCAACAAAGTGACAGGTCTTTATGTTTAAGCCAAAGATGTAAATCGCACATAAGTTTAAAAAAAAACATTGGAGCTAGCCTACAACCTGGGAATCGAATTCGGGTCTCCAGGCTCGAGTTTCGGTAATTTAATCATTCGGCAATCGAGACTTTTACCAGTATAGTAAAGTAGTAAAATGGGAATAACTATTTGATGAGCAAATTATGAGCGATTACTAATAACAATACATGAGTAATAGTCACTCATAATATTTCTATGGGTATTTTTTTCTTTCTTAACAGCGTATCAAAAGCGGACAAGAAGAACTTATGTTCTGTTCTGTCTATGTTCTATCAGGTCTATGCCTGATAGACCTGAATATTGTCAAATGTTAAGTTTAATTATAAAGGTAAAGTATAAAGATTGTAAAATTCAAATGAAAAAATACGCACTTCCTTTACTCATTCCGTATCCTATAAGCTTGTTTTACCACGGGTATCTTCGCTTTCTCCCATCCACTCGGTTAGGTATTCTGTTTCGTAATAGAAAAGTTAGCTTGAAAAGCTAGATAGTGTACATGACCAAAGAATATATATAAAAAATAAATAATTGAAGTTTTATACATTTCATCACATAGTTAATCTTAAAATTTAAAGGGCTTTAATTCTTTTTTGGAAAATTTTACCTTTGGCTCTAATTGTTGCAAATATCTCTTAACACTTGATAATATACAATTTATTTCCCAAGTGTCTAAGACATTCAAGTTTTACATGTTACAAAACTTACCAGAAGTTTTAAAAATACATACAAATACACATAAACCTGAACGCATCTTCATATTATCTTAGGTTATTTATAAAATATTTTCTTGTAATCATCAAATTAACCTTATCGATGTTGACCTGCATTTAAATTTATTTATATATTAAAATACTTGAAAACAAGGCCTTCAGTCATTTGCAATCTTACTTACTAAATAAATGGTAAACAAATTTAATATAAGTAACTTTTTAAAATTTTAAAACTGTTAAAAATTTTAAATCGCATATTGGTCACACGCGCAGAAATCAACGTTAAGCTAACACACATTTCGTATTTGCAACTTGCACAAGCGAGAGCAGCAATTCAATCCAAATCTAAATGCAAACATTTTAACAGCACCGTTTGGCAAAGCTTTCAAAGCCTGTTTACTTTTCAATGAGAATTCAGATCAGGATTTTAAAATCTTTATACATAGCACATGCAATTTTGATGAGTAAGCGATAAATATTGCAATGAACCTATTTTTGATTATCAGATTTATTAATAATTGTAAAGCACTGTAGCCGAATTAGGCTTTTGTTTTTTTTTACTAGCGAAAGAAGCGGAATAGGTACGTAATGATCGTGACACTTGGCGACCAGTTCTTTTTGGCTACCCTGTCCGGGACTGTGCGTGAAGATAAGTAAGTAAGCTTTCAGATTTATAAAAGAAAAATCTATTCACTGCCAATAGTTTCCGACATTTACCGCGATATTCAATTTCGAGTGATTTCAATTCGATTCTGGAATATCGGTCTTATTTTTTAAAACAAATTATAAAAGCAATAAGTTATAATTAATTTATTCACGCACCAAACCGTATTATTAATGTTCTATTGAATACATGTTACTTTATTTGATGAATAATAAAATAATTTTTTTTTATTTTTTTATTTGACGAATGTGAAAAAAAATTTTTTTTTTCCCAAAGATAATTATCTTATCACATCATGATTTATAAATTAACCTATGAGAAAAGCCATCAAATTATAAATCATGGGAAAAGCTACGATTTAAATATTTGATTATTTTTTTCTTAATTAAAGTACGCAAGATAAACGAATTCATTTTTGTCTACAGAAGGTAGCAGCGGACTCCATTATTTCTAACTTGTCTCTTATTTTCATAAGTAACTACTTTTTCGCATGCGGCTTTGCCCACGTGTGTAGTATAAATGGAATTCATAAATGAGGAAATCAAAAGCGTAATAACAAACTCCCATTATGCGTATAACTTTTCATACTTCTTTAAACCAAGCACAGCTATGCTTCAAATAAATAAATCTTCACTCCTCAGAACCTCAGACGTTACTGCGTGCGGAAATGTTTTTAGGAAGCACAACTTCAAATTCTTTTGTCACAATCAATGTTTATACAGAAAAATACCGCTTTTGTTAATTATTTTTTGCAGTTTCTAAAGCAATTGTATCCGCGGCTGATCATAGAACCTTCAACGTGATAATGGAGTAGTGTAATTTGTAAAGTGTCACAAGGAGTTTTCTCTACGATTATCGTAGTTTTTAGTTAATAAGTATTGTAAATATAAACATAGTCACGATGGCCGAGTGCTTGGGTGATCGGAATTCGAGTCACGAGACCCGATTTCGATCCTCATGGTTACGAGCCTTGGGGATCGAAATCGGGTCAATTGTTTTTCAAAACTTATATACGATTTTTTCTTAAAAACTAACGTTAACAAATAATACCTAAAACACATCTACACAAATATGCAGACACACACACACACTGCTGCGCTATAGGCTTCAATTCAACTTTCGCTACGCATTTTAAATAAAATCAACGTAAATTTGTAACAAATTCCACCATAGATTCATTGATTCCGTTTAAATGTAATACATTTTACTTATTTTATTTTCTCATTCAAACCCTTCTTCAGTTTGTTCGATTAAAAGTTTCTTTGAAATTATATAAACAGATGAAACTCACAATGAAGTAATTAAGGATAACAGAAACAACAGTTAATTGTTTCTGTCAGATGTTTGCCACAAGGGAATTGAAAACTTAAGAGACAAGCAATGTTGCTGTGACGTATCTGTAGAAATATTATAAATAATGTAATTTACTATGTTTATTTACATAGCGTCGACTTGATAGCCTAGTTGGTACATAACCTGCTTTCGAAGCTAAGGGATGCTGGTTCGAATCCCCCTAGAAAAAATATTTGTGAGATGAAAACGAATATTTGGACTCAAGTAATGGATGTTTACATGTATATATGAATTTTTATTTATATAAATATATACCAAAATATGTATAATTTGAAATATGCTTGGGCACCAAGACGACGATGGGCTCTTCAACTGTCACGTTGTACTAAATAAACTTCGGTGAAAGGTGAATCAAAAGGACAGAATTGTTTAGACCTCATTCTATCAGGGCTCTGAGCAAATGCGTGAGAATAGAAAATATTTACATAGTTAATTTTTCATTGCTCCATTTTACTCCAAAAAATCTTTACATTTCTCACAAATATCTCTATATGCAAATAGCTTAAGTGTTTGCACCGATATCGTATATAATGAATACCTTCATGGTGAAATACATTTATATGGAAATTGGCTGAAACGAGATGGAAACTTTATGTAAATAACGGCCAATTTGAAGGTTATTCTCAGCATATATTTTTGTGGCTAATATTACTAGGGTTGGATATTTCAACTAATATCGTACGGAACTACAAGTACTTACAGGCGAATAAGAAAAAAGCCTGGTGCAGCAATATGAAAGGTGCAAGGAATCCTAGATTTATTACGATAATCGATCCGCTTGGCAATTTTGGACTGTCCTGAGTCCTGGAGTGGCTTCAACTAAAGATATTTTGAATGGGGGTATGAATGAATAAATATGTGTATTTTGATTGTTGAATGTATACGTATTTTTTTATGAAATACAAAGTGTATTTGATAAAAAATAGACGTATAAGCAAACATAACATATAGAAGAAAGAAAAAAAAACTTAAGCTTAAGTAACAATAAACTTAAAATTAAAGAACCGATGGGCTACAATTTTAGCAAACGATTATGGTAACTCAGTATTGAACTACATCGGAAATAGTGCCGACATAGCACTGTTTTTCAGTACCATGAATTAGATTCACAATCGCAGTACCAAATACTTCGTACGGTCATCGCTTCTGCACACCAAGAGTCTGCTAAATTTAGGTTTAGAATTTGTCAAATTCGCCATATGATAATGGTGTAAGAATATTGCCACTACCTTTCTTCCCGTGGGTGCCGTAAGAGGCGACTAAGGGAATCAGCCTTGAACATCGTTATGACAACCGATAGATGGCGGGATAAACATCTATAAAAATATTAGACCAAAATAATCAGACCGAAAATGGACAGCAGTGTCTGAGGTCGAGTCTGATACTGCGATCGCCAATCCGTTTGCCAAACGTGGCGATTATGGCAAACCCTCCCTATGGGAGAGGCATATGTCCTGCAGTGCACGTTAATAGGCCGTTATGTATGTATGTATTTCTCATATATCCCGCAATATGTCTCACGTGAAAGGTCGAAAGAATTTAACTGTCTAGACTTTCGTCTATATTTTCTAGAATTTATTCTGTATAGAATTTACTATAATAATAAGCATACTATAACGGAAAGGTTGATTGATAAAAATTCCAGGAGATGATTTAAGGGATGAGTCTCGTAACAAAAATTGTTTTCCAAACTTACATACATTTTGTACGGTTAGCTTGAACTCTATGACGTCAAGGTCGTCACCTGTCACGTTGTCCCAAAAATGCAAAATGTCGATCAAAACGGTTATATTGGCAAGGCTCTTTCTACCACAGTATAGGGAATGCGTGAAGATCTTCAAATAAATTTGTTAAGAATAGATTTAATATGTAAATGGTAGATAATGTGCCAACCACAACAGAATATCTAAATAGTTCGTAACAATAACAATATTATAATTCTCTTGGGATAAACTTCAGTCATCAATTTAATCCACAGGTCCTAACTTGTAGTTAGAGGTCATATCTACCTATGTTATTACGAAAATGTATTATGTAATTATTTATTAATCAACAGTGACTAAATATATAATGACTTTACACATGTAATTTTTTAAAAATTAATAAATATAAGGACATTGCTCTAAGCCCAAAGTAAGTAGCTACTTACAAGTGGTTTAGTTAAATCAATTGTGTTATAAAATGGCAAACAACCAATGTATCACACAGGCCAGAGACTATGTAGTTAACTGTAGAAAGACATTGACTGCACTACTGGTTTTCCGCCAGTGCATACGCCACCTTGAGTAGAATGCAGCTTTTAGAGTACTTAATGAAAGTTATAAAAAATATGAAAATATCTAGACAATTAAGCCCTTTCGAGTCACATTCCAACGAAGAAATTTATTGGGACAATGTGACAGGTGGTAAGCCCTTTGCCGTCTTTATGTCCAAGCCGACGATATAATTCGTACTTACGTTTTTTGAAAACACCCTTTAGTACGAGCCTGCCACCTGGGGATCGAACTCGGGTCTCTTAACTCGAAATTCCGACCATCCAACCACTCGGCTGTCGCGACTCTTAATAAAAATAAAATTATTTTATTCTATTAATCATCAAATAAAATAATATGCATTCTCTGCCACTGTCATTGTCTGACACCTGGGAATCGAAGTCTGATCTCTTGCCTTCGAATCCCAATCCAAAGTTGAGTTAAGTATTATTCCACTTATCGCATCAGTATTTTTTAGTTGGTTCCGGGAATAATCATATCAAATGAAGGTCATTTTTAGTATTCCCTAACTATAAACCATTACTTTACAACATTATTATAATTACCTTGTATACCGGACGAATTCAATTTTATATTAATCTCTGTGATAATAAAATCTAGAACAAAGTTGCTACAGTAATAAATGATCAGTGTTTGTTATCTTAATTAAATTTATTTTCACGGGACATTTTGTCGTCGCGGTTTTCGTGACAAATAAGTCAGAAACTGCACTACACATTTCACCCAAAAACCTTTAACAAACCAAATAAAACAAGATATAAAGACAAATCATGCGTCCGTATAAGGGAGTCCGCTATTTAGCAATGATGTAAATACATTTATATGTAATACTATTCTTCTCATTTTGCTGTCGGTGTCGTAAACCCTGTACAATAGCAATGGAATAGTATAGACCTTTATTTATTATGTAAAAGATCATCAATATAAAACATTACACGTAAATTATACCTACATATATTTTATTTGTGATCAATCATTTAATTTCTATCAAAAATACTAACTAGCTGATAGCACATCACATTCGGTTAATTCGTCGAATTACATATAACGCCAAATGTTATGTATGTATATATATATATATATATATATATATATATATATATATATACATATATATATATATATATATATATATATATATATATATCTATATATATATATATATATATATATATATATATATATATATATATATATATATATATATATATATATATATATATATATATATATATATATATATATATATATATATATATATATATATATATATATATATGGCGTGTCAGAAACACGTTTTCGTTTTGTTCGTTTTAGCGCTCGCTGTTACCTTGTGTAGAGAAACGTGAATTTGTTTTTCTTGCGTACATTTATTATAGTTAATCAAGCGAAACGCTGAAGACAATTTATCTTTCTTGTTAATGTGTCTATTTCCTTCACAACAAAGTGTTTGTGTTGGAGACAATACATTATAACGCATGCAATATTTACTTTATGTAAAACAATTTTATCACGTTTGTCGAAGCATAAAAATATTTTATATCATTCGCACGTAGACACATTATATACGCATATTCTCTTGACGACTTTAAATTCGTACACATAACTAATGTATATGAGCTGAGAATTTTGCACTTGAAAAATGATGCATTAAATCACAAATTCAGAATATATCTGTTAAGTTCATCCTTTAATTATACATTAGAATTTCCATAATCGCCAAGCTGATTGATCACAGTATATAACCTCATCTTAGGTGTTGTTATACGTCATCATTTTGCTTCATTTTGATATGGTATTTTGCATGGTTATCACGATACCCTCGAATTTTAATGCGCATTTTTTTATTTATCTATTACGACTCCTACGGAGAAATAGCGGTATGGGAGGTTAATTTTTTTCATGTTCATTGCAAAAGCACACATTACAAAATCTTTGTAATTAATGAGAAAGCACGTATACTTTGAACCGAGACGAAGTTTAATTATCATTCAATTAAAATTTGTTTCCCTAACAACGTGATAGCTCATTTAACAATCGATATCGTAGCTTTCTTCAACAGCACTCGTAATAAAGTAATATTGATTTACAAAACCCAACTTTAATGTAATACAATTTATTTAGATTATTTTAAATAAATAAATATCTTCACGCCATTCCCGATACAGGAGTAGACAGAGGTCTAGTCTAGACAGTTAAGTCCCTTCGACCCACCTTTCACCGAAGATATTTATTATTTATTTATTAATTTATTTATTTAGTACAGTATAATAATAATAAAATTATATATTATAGATAATATAAAAAAAATCGCATTGGTACGAGCCCTAGGGATCAAACTTGGGTCTCTTGACTCCAATCCCGATCAACAAACCACTCGGCTATCGTTATTGTAAAATTTACAAGATTTTTTCTTCTATCAAAAGTCTGCTGCATATAAGTCTCCTCCAGAAATTTCCACGATTAATGGTCCTAAGCCACCTGCATTTGTCGACTCCTCGCAATGTTATGCAGGTCCTTACTTAAATTTGCGGAAGGTCGTTTATACCCGAGTCCTGGACGTTTATAAGTATTCATAAATATTTATTTATGTAAATATATGTATGTAAATAGATCGAACCGATAATTTGGATATTATGACGGCCATAGGATACCTGTCACCTTGTCCAAAATAAGCTTCCGGAAGTTGTAAGAAAATAAAAACATTTGCATCTATTTACGCCAATGTTCATGTTTTAGTTTTTAAGTGTTCTAAAATATTTTTTTATAGAATAGGGGCAAACAATAGGTGGCTCGCGTGATGGTAAGTGATTACCACTGCCCATGAACACCTGCAACACCAGAGGAAAAGCAGATGCATTGCCGGCCTTTGAGAAATATATGGGCTCTTTTCTTGAAGGTGCGTAAGTCGCATCAGTCCGGACACATCAGTCAAACCCAGAAGCCATCACCGATAAAGGTTATGTTCAGATCTCAAAATTTCTGAATTTTCTATTATGTTTAGAGAATTAGTATATTCAGTCTCATTTATTTTTTTAAAGTATGGAGCAATCCCATCAACATTGCAATAATTCTTGTTAACAACTCCAATTTAGCTTCTCAAGAGGATAATTCGGAACAATAAATGGCAGGCACGAACATTCGACACACTCGTAGTTTCAACGTTAAATTGTAATTTTAATATAAACGATTTTTAAGGGAAGTACTATTCACACTTACATATTACATTTGAGTTAAATATTTTTTATTTAGTACTACCTTTTATTCTTAGATATTTACAATGATTGATAATTAAATTTATTGAAAACCTTCATGAAAACTTTCGAGCTAAATTACGATCACCCTATTTTCATTGTTTAAAATCGTCATGTTGGATTAGTTTAAATGCCAATACACTTATTTAAGCTTTAGCTTTTTTAAGGTTTTTTAAGGTCATGTCTATAATTTCTTATAGTCTTTCCATTACATAGGATTATTTTTAGCTCTAGAACACGAACTAACTCCTCAACGCACTCCAAACTGCATACAAAGTGCATAAAGCTAGTTATTATATTATATATTAATTCATATACACTAAATCTATCACTAAAACATCTTCAAAAATTATTACAATATAACGCGCTTAAATTCATCTTAACCATTCGTTATATTTAGTTAAGGATGAGATCAATTTCTGTCCTGACTAGATACTTTCCAGAGGAACGCATCTTTTCCGCGAACTGTCTTTCGTAGGGGACGGAGTTTGCCTCAAGTGCCATCCTAATTATTAGATAATCTTCGTGGGATTTAGTACAATAGCGGGCACTCGAACTAATGTTTACATTAAAACCACAACTGTTGAATCTGTGAAATATTCCATTTCTATAGCACAGGTGTCCTGAAATCCAACAGTTCGCATTATTTGCGCTCGCTTAAATTAACATGCAGATTAGAATTTCATGCAAATTTGTGGTATACTTTTAATTGGTTCTGAAAATTGCAAGCACTCGATTGTCTTCTTTTTATAGATTTCCATTTATAGAACAAACAAAGTCTGTGTGATGCATTTTTATTGATTTCAAAGCACCTAAGCCATGGTACGCTTTATGTTATTAAATAAATGGCAATTTATTTTCATAGATATACCTAGGCTATGCTCTTACCTCCGAGGTAAGAGCATACGAGCCACGATGAAGGACGCAGGTCAAAATCTCGTCCGTGTCAGACAATACTTTTTTTATTTCTCATTAATTAAAAAAAACTTTACTAATAGGCGTAAAACCACTAGGTTTAGTTAGAGAACTGCGAAACATGACATCGCCATTCGACTATTGTTGTAAACCACTGCAGATAAAAACATTGCAGTATAGTGTTCTGTGCGTTTGCGCACAGAACACAGTGAACACAGTGACACAATGCGTTTTTTTTTTTTTAGAAACTGCACCGTCTCTACACCGGACCGGACAAATATATCTCCAGTCAAAAACACATATTTACGCCACTTACCCGATTCAGCTGCCTCTGATGCCGCCCTGACCCTTATCTTAAGTACCCTTGATTTAAAAGGCCGCTAATGTATCGACGCAAGTAGCGTCACATAAACACCTTTGCTCTCTCCCAACGGAATAATATCGAGCTGTTAGGACTCTTGGCGTCCTTCCTAAATATTCCACATGGCTCTGAAATCGAGAGAATATTTATGCAAACAAAAGCCTGTTGGATGATTTAATAGCAGATTTTTGACATATCCATGCGTCCAATCGGATTCCTATAGCGTTCCTATGCGTAAACTTTCGCTATTCAGTAATGTACCAAAGTTGCTTAATAGGAAAGCATGTAGCCAGTTACTGGAATCATTTGTCGAAACACCTAGAGATTAGAAAGCGGGTACGTTCTCTGTCTCAGTGAAAATGAGCAATTTTGCTCATTTTCACTGTCTGTTCTGTCACAACAGAGACCACACAAGCATTTTATCACATCTGAACCAATGGCATATCCCATCGTTTTTGTGAATTTGAGTCCAGTGTAATATTCTCTCCGGGACAGAGACAAAGGTCAATTCCAAATCATTCTTAAGAATTTTACTGGATAAATCGTGAACAATATTGATATTAATTATTAGTATATAGCAAACATGCTTCTATCTTTACTCATATACTTCCTAGTGGGAGTCGAACGCTGGTATCACGATGAATCACAGTATATAGTAAAGGAAATAATGATATAATTATACTATATACTCTATGCAATGCGCAATCATCACATATTTTAAGAATGTCGTGTTTATCTGTGTTATTTTTAATTACCGTCTAGTCAACAAAAAGATTTAAAAACCATAACTGTCATATACCATATCGTATATTGGTGACGTATATGCATGAAATGACGTATCGAAATGTTCGTTAATATGATATGCATAATTTATGCCCGCCGCGAGCCTTTGACGCCTGAAAGTTTACTGAATCTTAATGCATGGTCAAATCAATACATACTGTACTATATATACACTGCACATATAGTAACATATGCAGTGAATAGATACAGAACATATTTAAAAAGATTTATAGAAATAATATGTTAATTTTATAGAGTTGATTCACCGAAAGTTAAATACTTGTCTAACGACCTCCGTGACCTCGCGAGTGGCGTAAACACCGATTTTCAATGAGTTGCCATTTCAATGTCCCGGATAGGTCAATGTAGAAAAAAACTTTTTCTACATTTTTTCCGGTCTGGGTATTGTTGGTACCTTCGTTGTTTCCACTTCCCATACCTCAAGTGCTTTAGTTTCTTACATTGGGTTCGGAACAACGTATGTGATGTTGTCCCTATCTCTATATTCATTATATGTATTTAAGTAGTTATTTACGCGAACACAACACAATTGATGTAAAACGATTATGTTCGCAATATAATCCATTAAATAACAACTGTGATCTAGTTGTGAATATTCATATCTATGAACTATGTAAATACGTCAAAGATATCTGTTATTTTAAATGGTATATTGAAAGGACAACCAGCACTTCTCTTGACACAAAAAATGATTAAGGCACATTTGATAACATTTTGACACAAAACTTTTTCAGAAATTCATCTCTATGAGAAAATAGCATTCACATTTTTCAAAGAATTCAAAACCAAATTGAATTGCTACGATTCCAAGTTATTACTTCAACCTAAGTTACAATGCCAGCTTATTCCTGGTTATATTTACGTGATATTTCCATTAAATCTTTAAAAACTATATTTTTTTTATATTTATTCTCCAATTAAATTTAATTATATTCACCATCAGTTCTTTAGTCGTGTGAATCTAATCGTACAAATAATTCTACTTAGAAAAACATTTTTAATGTATGTCTAAAATAATAACTTTAAAATAATATTTTATCTTTTTGTAACTTAAACATAATTTAAAATTATAAGCACTTTAATGAAATATCTGGAACTATAATAACCTAAAATTGCTCGAAACAATGAAAAACACTTTTTTGGTTTCCCATTAGTGAAATTATGCCCCAAATATCCACTTCATGTCATGAACATGACTGGAATACACCCTTGTCAAGCAGATGCCGGGGGCACTTTTCGTACAAAAACCGTTAGTAGAGAGTGACGTCAAATACTTTTTACAGGCTAATATTATATTTAAGCTGTTGTAAACAAAATATCCTAAGCAATGAAAGTATTATATCGTAGTGAATAATTGTAACTTGTTAATTATCATCATCATCCATGACGGTCTGAAAAAATCCACTGTAGGAAATAGGCCACGCATAAGTGTTTGGCATAATCGGTACGCTTGGCAAACGGAATAAAAATCGCAACCATGCATATTAGACGCTGCTCCCGTCACCTGTGAGCTGACTTAAAATCCTTAGAAGTATCTCTATTTTACTTTTAAGGTTTTTCCCTTAGTAGGAAAGTTCTTACGCCGTAACCTCATGCAAAACTATACAGTTACTATGTAATCTCGTTAATAATATCAATATTACATAAATATTCTTCTTACATAAAAATCTGCCCGGAGTAACATCAATAAACTTAAGATCAACTGAACGGCGTAACTTGACTTCTGTACGATCAGTATACGCTCGAAACTGAGGACTGGAAGTCCCTTGGAAAGGCTATTTATATCAGCACCCAAAGTAAGGTAACAAATTGCACTTCGTTTCTGAAAAATGTCTAGTAATAACGGCTGTCCCGGTACTGCATAGACTCTACGGAATACGTTTATTTCGAGAGTTCTCTGTAAATTGATATTATTTTTTATTCAACAAACAATGAACGACTATTATTTTGAACTAGTAATAAGAAGTTTTGTTACAAATAACTATGTTTACTTTACCACTTACGTTACGGCGTAGGAATATACTACCTTTTTATTGTCTAATGCGTTGAACATACGATTGACTACGACACGTTAGTCATCTCAAAAGATAGACCAGTGATGGGCAATCGTTGCAATCGCCACTCCGTATGCCAAGCATGGCGATTATGATTTTTTGTAAATTTAATTATAAATAGTAGATTTTAATGGCCCTTATGATTTTATGGTCCTTTTCATTATGACAATTCTTAAACATGTATATGACACACACTACACGAACAACTACCAAAAAAAACTACAAATCCATAGAAGTAACATTCTAATTTTTTTTTTTGTAAGTTTTACAATGTATTTCGGATTAAGTATTTATATAAGTCACGATAACCAAGTGGTTGGGTGATGTGGGTGGGTCGGAATTCGAGTCACGAGTCCCAAGTTCGATCGCCAGGTGGCAGGCTCATACCAATGAGTTTTTTTAAAAAAACTTATGTACGATTTATATCGTTGGCTTGCACAAAAAGACGGCGACAGGCTTACCACCTGTCACGTTGTCCCAAAAATATCTTCGGTGAAAATTGGGTCAAAATCACTTAATTGTCGAGACCTCTGTTTACCCCTGTATTAGGAATGGCGTGAAGATTTCGTAGTAAGAGAAGATATAAGAAAAATATTTACAGAAAATTGGCGCCGACATCGCAACATGATTATTACAATAGTCCATTTAGATTAAAACCTTTCAACATCGGCTTAATAAATCTGGTAGATTAATATTGTTTGATTACTTGCTTTTTATTTATTTATTTAAACTTTTATGCACAAATTACATGAAGGTGGCCTTAATGCCTGAAGGCATTCTCTCCCAGTCAACCATTAGGCTAAACAGAGATGTACAAGTAGGATGAGGAGCAATGAAATTAAAGAAAGCAGAAAATAAAATTGAGAAATAAATATATATATATATATGTATATATATATATATATATATACATATATATATATATATATATATATATATATATATATATATATATATATATATATATATATATATATATATATATATATATATATATATATATATATATATATATATATATATATATATATATATATATATATATATATATATATATATATATATATATATATATATATAGGCACTGTTATCCCACCCATCCCCCAATTCCTCTTATACCCAATCTATCCTTTTCAAACCAAGGAGGGTTGATGTCAGGCAGGTGACCGATCGGAAAACATTGCCAAATACTTTACAACATGGGTACAACAGCAGATAGAATATGCGATATAGATAATGCTAGGGCGTACCCCGCAGGCGACGCGCAGGCGCAGCACCCGGTGGCTGTGACAAATGGACGAGGTTTGCTGCACCAAGGACGGGGGCAGCGTAAGAAGCTAGTCCGGGAAGTAAGACTGAGGATGGCAAGTTGGAATATAGGTACGATGACTGGAAGAGGAAAAGAGTTAGCGGATGTTTTTGAAACGAGGCGTATAAACATTGCGTGTTTGCAGGAAACGAAGTGGAAGGGACAGAAAGCAAGAGAAATCGGGGCGGGTTATAAATTTTATTATTGTGGAAGTGATGGAGAAAGAAATGGAGTGGGTGTAGTGTTAGATAAAGAACTTAAGAATAAGGTGATGAATGTAAAGAGAGTGAATGATAGAGTTATTGTAGTTAAGTTGTTGATTGAAAATTTGGTTTTAAATATAGTGAGTGTGTATGCATCGCAGATTGGTTGTGACGATAATTTGAAAGAAACATTTTGGGAGGATTTTGATGCTGTAATTACGGCGATACCAGATTATGAGGAGATATATATAGGAGGGGATTTTAATGGTCATGTGGGAAGACCAACTGACGGATATGAAAGAGTACATGGGGGCTATAGCTACGGAGTCAGGAACCAACAGGCGGAAACTCTACTGGAAGCAGCTTTGGCCTTTGACATAGCCGTAGTAAACACCTGGTATCAAAAGAGAGATCAACATCTTACCTCATTCCGTAGTGGCCAGCACTCTACGCAAATAGATTACTTTCTTATGAAAAGGTGCAAAATTAACTCGGCCAAAGACTGCAAAATAATTCCCAGTGAGAGCCTAGTTTCCCAGCATAGGTTGTTGATTCTAGACCTGAGTCTTAAAGTAAAATGTATGCAAAAGAACTCTAAACCCCCACCTAGATCGAAATGGAACAAACTTAGTGACAGAGAATTAGCCGAAGAGTTCCGGAAAAGAGTAGTAGATAAGATTGTAGAAATGGGTGATATGGCAGAGATTAGAGTGAATAATTGCTGGAATGAGATGGCGATATGTGTAAAGAAGGTAGCAAGGGATGTTTTTAGAGAAACGAAGTGGAAAGGGAAGATTGATAAGGACACATGGTGGTGGAATGAAGAGGTGCGGAAAATTTTGAAAGAAAAGAAGAATGCTTTTAAGGAATGGAAAAGTTTGAAAGAGGGAAATGAGAGAGACCAAGAAAACAAAAGGTCTGCTTATCAAGTTATTAAGAAGAAGGCGAAGAAAGTAGTTGCAATCGCAAGGGCTAAGGTACAGGATAAGCTGTACGATTTCTTGGAAACTCCACAAGGCCAAAAAGATCTGTATTGAATATCTAGAGAGCGAGAAAGGAATGCAAGAGATGTGAATCACATGAAATGTATGAAAGACGAAATGGGGAAGATTTTGACGGAAAAGGAAAGCATAAAAGAACGTTGGAAGAGCAATTTTAGCAAACTTTTGAATGAGGAAAATCAGTGGAATGGAGTACTAGAGAATGCTAGGAGTAATATGGGCATGGTTAAAGAGGTGACTGAAGACGATGTTACGATGGCAGTACAGAGTATGAAAAATGGAAAAGCAGTAGGGCCAGATGGTATACCAGTAGAAGCATGGAAGTATCTGAAAGCAGATGGATGGAAGTGGCTGACTTTGTTCTTCAATAAGTTGTTGCAAGAAGAGGTGATCCCCGATGAATGGTGCAACAGTTCACTGGTGCCCGTTTTTAAAAAGAAGGGTGATGTACAAGATTGCAACAGCTATCGGGGAATAAAGCTCATATCACACAGGGAAAAAGTGATAGCAAAACGAATGTGAGAGGAGACTGAGGTAACACAGAACCAATTCGGGTTTATGCCGGGCCGGGGAACAACGGATGCCATATTTGCACTTCAGCAACTGATTGAAAAATACAGGCTTGTGCAAAAGAACTTGCATGTGGTATTAGTGGATCTGGAGAAGGCATACGATAGGGTACCCCGTAAGGTTCTGTGGTGGTGTATAAAGGGCTGCCAGAGAAGTATATGCGGCTTGTTGAGGCGATGCATAATAGAGCCAATACTTGCGTCCGGTCTGAGGCTGGAATCGCAGACAAGTTCAATGTGTCTGTAGGTTTCGGCTTTAAGTCCTTATTTGTTCCTTCTGAATATGGATGCTCTGTCATCGAATATACAAGAAGAAGCACCCTGGTGTATGCTATTTGCTGATGACATTGAGCTTGACGGAGAAAATGCACAACTTTAAGTTCTATTCATGAGTTTGAAAATAGAGATTTGTAAATAATCTATATATATAAATTAATATCGACAAAACCACGAGGCACGCTTAGTATCAAATATATGTGATTTTCATGAAAATAGGTTCGACATTATTTGGCATTGGATTACGTCGCCGGCTACAAAAATACGTGACAAAAATACAAGAATTTTTAGTCGCTTTCTGGATACTTTTTTATAAATATATGTTTCTGTTGTTTCAGAGAACAAAATAAAAATTCGTCGTGAGTGCGAATCCCGATTACAGTTGTAAGTAACTCATTGTTCACAGACGTTTCGTTCGTTGTTTTGAAGAGATTGATAACATTCCGTGGTGGCCGTCGGTAAGTAAGTTTGAGCAAAATAAGTCTTTTGGTTCAATAAATTTCCGTTTTGAGACAAAAGACGCCGGAGCCAAAATTGTTAAAATTACCGACAACAGAGTGTTATAAGCTTATTTAGTCATAGGCTTGTCAAAATCCACTGCAGTGGACTAGATCTCTCCAAAGAGGAGGAACATGAATTTTACTTGTGAGTCATTATTTTTTAAATCTACCACCGTTTCGTAATGATGTTTCGCTTACGAAGAAGAATGAAGGGAAAGAAACTCCATAGGTATCCTCGTTTTGCCTCTTTTTGGAGGTAGAAAAGAATAGGCTTCATCAACAACAAAGTTACTGGGCGTTGAAAGTACACAGAAAAACTTTGAGAAAGGAATGGTAAGGTTTGTTTGAATGTTTATTTAAACATTTGTTAATTTCTTTAATTTTTGGAATGTCATTCTTAATTTTATTAAATGAGAGCAATGTATTTAAAATTTTAAATTTCGACTGATGCGTGTAAGATACGGTGGGTCAGAGGTAAGCGCGTTGTCACGGTTTGGCAAAGGTCGCAGGTTCGAATCATCTCGAATCGTCGCAGTAGAAATTAAAAAAATAATTTTTCTCCTTAATTTTCTAACAAAATCTTCAGCATAATTAATATATAATTTATTATATAATAATTTATAAAATCAATAAAAAAGCAATGTGTTTATTATAGGACACTAAAATTTAAATTATTTTGATGTGAAACATCTATAGCCGCACGTAAAACCGATTTCTGGCGTGGCGACGCATGCCGTGGCTATACAAAGGTATACTAATTTACACCCTATTACCTGAGAAATAAGGTTTATAATTAAACACTGAAATCCCTTTTTATATTTAATTAATTACATTCATATTATTCATATTAGTGACTATGTAAATTATATTAAGATTTCATTTTTACATGAAAGGTCATTTCCTTATAGTCAAAAAGGTTCAATAATTTTTAAAACGAATAAATATAAACTACCATTAAAATTAGCTGGAGATTTTAATGTAAATTTGCAAGAGCTGAATCAATGCCATTAATGACATTTCTTCAAAAAGAATTTCAATTGCAAATCAACAACAATCCAAAAGAATCTACTACCAAATATGGAACAACTATAGATGCTGTAATTGTGAGTTATCTTGATAATGTTTCATCCAATACTTTTGTAACGTAATAAATAAACATATATCTTCACGCAATTCCCAATGCAGGAGTAGACAGAGGTCAAGTCTAGACAATTAAGTCCCTATGACCCACCTTCCACCGAAGATATTTTCGGGACAACGGGACTTTACTACTACGGGACTTTTGTAACGTAGTTTAGTTATCATCGACCAATCGTCACAGTAATACCGGCAGAGGAAACATCGAATATAACTATAACTGAAGTCACAGAGAGAGAGAGAAAATATTTAAATTGTGGCCACTTGATATTAATATCGAATTTTTATATCAAATGTAAATAAATGCTTATTAAATAAAGTTACCATTTTCTATAAGAAATTCGTAATACTTCATTTTTTCATTAGTATTTTCTTAGTACTTCATTTTTTCATTCCTGTAATAATATTATCTTTCATGCATATTACTTGTACACACACGATATTTCACATCTGCCAGGCGTCCCATGACGGCTCACATTTTTTTAACAGTTTACATTTCCTTATAATATTCATATACATATGTTGTCTAGGCCGAGAGGCATTTTTTTTGGCAAAAACAACTTTCCTCCATTCTTTCTGTGACAATACACCAGAAAAAGGGAAAAGTTTTAAAAATGACAATTGCCACGGACACGCTGCGACGTATTTCGATCGCCAATATGCTTGCTACTTGCGGCGATTATCACAAACCTCTTCATGGAAAAGGCCCACGTTCTGCAGTGAATTTTACTCGGTTTTAAGTTAGTAAATTTATCTCTCATTTATGCAACATTTTCCTGGAGTTCAAAATATTTTGTGGAAATTTGTGCTAATTAACATTTAATTAAGCAGCCAGCAGCCCGAAAGGCTCAAATGAATTTGTGATATTTGAATGCAAAGGAGTGTTAGAAATTTTAAATAAATCAGTATTTTAATTTAATGTATAAAGATTGTAAAATTAAGAATTTATTAAGATTTTTTAAAATAACATAAATACGAGTACAAATATAAAATAAATATAAATATCTTCACGCAATTCCCAGTACGGGGTAGACAGAGGTCTAGATACCGAAGATATTTTTGGGACAACGTGACAGCTTGACCGTGGAGACTGACCCTCTCGCCGTCTTTAAGTCCAAGCCAAGATATTAATCGTGCATAAGTTTCTTTGAATGAACTCATTGGTAAGAGTTCAATAGTACTCAATGTTACTGGAAATCGAACTCGGGTCTTTTTGACTTGAATTCCGATAATTCTACCACTCGGCTCGTGCATTTTCAATCTGATTTAAATGGTAATTAAACTTATAACTTCACAATAGATCGTAAATTATGTTACTTAAAATTGTGGCTATCAAAAGATACTTGGAGCGTAGTTTCCCTATGTAAATTATCGAAGTTAGGTAACAATCGGGTTGTTGTTGGATGTTTGTGGTAAGACTTACTCTACAAACATATGATAAAATATATTATATTCTATATTTATTTACGGTCCATTTTTTTTATTTGTTTGTAAATATAAGTGTTAGTTTAAAGTAAAAATAAATTCCCTGAAAGACAGAATTTAGGAGAAAATAAGTATAGAGAAAAATGTTTTCTGTTCACGTTATTTATAATATTTGTAATAAATGCAATGTCAAAGAATTGTCTTATGATTTTTTTTAAATATTGTTTAACGACACCCAGTTATACTTTCTTATTTAAACCATGAATTAGGTACCGGCCATGAATTAGCTTCATACCGGCCCATCCCTTGCAACTTTATAACGTGAGCCACCTGCTAGTTTGCCCCCTAAATGGTAAAAAGTCCATTTCCATTGCACGCGGTATTATATGATGCAATGGGCCTCCAGTTACCTTATTCGTGGATGTATCTATACACGACGACTCTACGTCAGACTAATATTAGGCAAGATCATGTCAAGCCCTGTTCGATTCAAATGTCTACAAAATAATTCGTTTATGTAGATGACTGTGCAAAAATAACTATATAATATATCGCTTGCATATAACATCCATAAAAGTCATAGACACGCAAGTTTTATGTTAAAAATATAAATATAAATTTTCTAAGTGCTTCAGGGTTGAGAGAATTATCTCGAAAAACGTTTTATAATAAACAAGAATTCTAATTGATGTTTTGGCCTCAGGCACGTCTTAGTAACCTATTCCACGTGGTATAAATAAAATATCTTCAATGTACAGACAAGACCCCTTTAGAATTTTATAATATATAAGAATTTTCAATTGAGTCTGAAACTCATCAACATTAAAATGAGAAACGCTACGCTTCAATACCCTATCATAACGAGAAGAATATTTTGTACTTATTTTATTAACATAAAAAGATAAATGATAGTCATCGCTGACAATTGAACATTTGAATGTTTCTAGGAATAGAGAGTTCTTTAAACCCTAAAACCCATTTGTTGCTTTTCTTTAACTCCAGTATTTACACAGACAACGCTTTATTTTGTTATTCATAACTTTTAAATTTATTTTTATTTTTGAAAATTCATAGTTTATATTTTTATTCTTATTGCGGCGATAAAAACAAGAAATAATGTTTAATTATTTCTCATTTTCTTTTCGAGGAGCACCTTGTATGGTATACTTAACCTTTTTAACCTTTCTTTCTGTAATTTTTATTCTGTGTTTCTTTGTAATTAAAAAACTAATTCACTCATAGTGGTGTATTAGTTTCTTTCAAAATACGTGTAAAAAGAGGCATGCGTTTGTCTTAAGCTCGACCAGACCAATAGGCAATAAATTCCCAGCGCTCACGAACCTCAGCTGCTTGACTGAATTACGAATTGTGGCTTCATAAAGAAATCTAGTATTAGTCGTCTTTTTTATATTAAGTCAATGATTCCGTGAATCATATAATAAATAAATTCGTTCACGCGTATAAAACACTGGTCAAGTCAGAACAGATTTCCAGGTGTCACAATCCTTACATACTTTTACCTTCTACTTACATACTTATACTCTTTACCTTCTTTCAAATTCATAATTATCTTTCGTGCACGCACGTCTAGGTATCCGAGTACTCTTGACTCTCATCTCTTCGAGCAATTTTCTTAAATGGTCTTCGAAAGTTGGTCGCTGCCTACTTCGCCCCTTTTAATTTTAATTTTTGCGCTATACATTCTCTTCACCATTCGGACGTCACTCATTCGCTCAACGTGCCCAAACCATGGAAGCACGTCCTTATCTATTTAAATGTTAAGATCAACTTTCAAACCTGCCATAGTACGAATCTCTTCGTTTCGTTTTCAATCGACCAAGGTAAACGCACATTATATGAAGAGCTTGCATTTCCACTGAGTTCAGCCAATATTTTAGTGGAATATTTTAGTCTCTTAGCGCATAATCCTTTGTCTTTTCTAAACATATTCGATATTTCTTAACATTTCATGGCAAGTAACGTAGAAGTAATAATGAACTATTATTACATCATGTTTTTTCAACAATTTTTATAACTGAAATATAACTAAATAATAAAGCGGTTAGGTTTAATTTAAATAGTAGAATAGAAACAATACTGTAGATTTCATGTTATAACTGGAGTCTTTTATTATAACCGAAACTATTTCATTATTACGAATAGACTCAAATACTAGCTGACCTGTAAACACTAATACCTGTGTAAACATTAATAATATAAGTTGAGACTATTACCTGATGCGGTGTACGGAGCGGTCCAGTAGGATAATACTGCGAGCATTTAGTTCTATAATATTTAAGGTTTATGATGGTATAATTAGGATAAGGATGGTAACTTGCGCCCATTGTTATTGTATTCCTAATGGGTACACAGTTTGTCATAAAACTCAAAGCATATCATTATAAGAATTTCGGACGTGTCCGCCCAGCTGTTCTTCTTATCTACCTATTAATCTAATTCTTTTTTAAAGGACTAACTTTTAGAAATTATCTGACTTTCACGCTTCGGTAGTTATACGGAATTTAATTTTATCTTTACATTTTTTGTTTTTAAAATGCATCTCAAGTCTTTCAAGCCGTTCGGTCCTACCAAATTGTAATCCTTTTTCAAATGAAATGTACAGATTTGTGATCAAGTGTTAAAACTAACATAACTTTCACATACACATTGTTTCCACATATTTTCTATATTTTCATAGCGATCTATCTCCGGTTTCTCTTCTTTTTTAATATATCTCCGGTTCTAATTGAAGTATGTTCGTTCGTTTTGGTCTAGGAATATTTCCCTTAACGAGAATTTTAGTTTAATTTTAGTTTAACTTCAGTTAGTAGAGTTGGTAGGAGGCTAGGCATGAACATTCAAGGTGACTTTCAAGCAGCTCTGATCTCATTGCGACTTCAAACTCTCAACTTACTTAAATAAGAAGTAAGTTATACACATTCACATATAAACTTATATAACGAACTATATATAATAAAGTATGTAAACGAGCGAGAAAGCCGCCTTAGTTAGAGAACTGATGTCGGTTTTAGTTGTAATTACTTATTTAGTGTTAATATCGCTCTTAGTGTACGATACAGCATATTTTACTTTACTTTAATTTATATAATCCTCTGTAGTATGTAACTCCTCCTTCTCCTGTTAGGAGGAAATGCCGTTATCACACTTAAACAGCCGGTTGGTGATCGCAGAACAAGACTTTCTTGCACCTCAGATACTGGGACAGAGCGTAGTAATATTAGCTTATATTATTACTAAGTAACTTCATTAATCTATCCTGCCATCTGTTGATTATTATTGCGATATTCAAAGGTTTTCAGGTTTTTAGTTGCTAATACTAACATAAGTTTCTGATATTAAGTTCGTGAGATAATTATATATTTTTCCTTTGTTATAGTTGTTATGGAACTCAGATCCATTTTGATTGATAAAAAAATTTACTGATTATTATACTTCATCTTGTCTTATTTCAAAATCCATTGCCATTTTCTCTTAGTCGACTTGTCATAGACCACGTGAAGAAAAGTGATAGCAAAGTACTACGCGAATAAAGCACTGGTCAACTCATGACGTCCATAAAACATCACACAGGTATTCCAATTTACGCCCATTAAATAAAGAGCAAGTTGAACAAAAGCTTCTACATTACACAAAATTTTAAACGTGGTTTCAATGGTTCACGAACAGTAATTTTACAATTTACGGGAGTAAATATCTCCGACTTAACAATGTTAGTAGAATGCGGAAAATAATAGTAGCTGTAAAATACAAGGACTCTGAAGAAATTTATTTCGTAACCGGAAGTCTTGTCGTTTGTCCGGTCATTTAAAGTAAATTTTCGGAAGTAATTAAATAATAGAATGTTTCAGAGACTGTTACTATTTTAAAAAATGTGAGCCGTCATGGGACGCCTTGCAGATGTGAAATATCGTGTGTGTACCAGTAATATGCATAAAAGATAATATTATTACAGGAATGAAAAAATGAAGTACTAAGAAAATACTAATGAAAAAATGAAGTATTACGAATTTCTTACAGAAAATGGTAACTTTATTTAATAAGCATTTATTTACATTTGATATAAAAATTCGATATTAATATCAAGTGGCCACAATTTAAATATTTTCTCTCTCTCTCTGTGACTTCAGTTATTGTTATATTCGATGTTTCCTCTGCCGGTATTACTGTGACGATTGGTCGATGATAACTAAACTACGTTACAAAAGTCCCGTAGTAGTAAAGTCCCGTTGTCCCGAAAATATCTTCGGTGGAAGGTGGGTCATAGGGACTTAATTGTCTAGACTTGACCTCTGTCTACTCCTGCATTGGGAATTGCGTGAAGATATATGTTTATTTATTACGTTACAAAAGTATTGGATGAAACATTATCAAGATAACTCACAATTACAGCATCTATAGTTGTTCCATATTTGGTAGTAGATTCTTTTGGATTGTTGTTGATTTGCAATTGAAATTCTTTTTGAAGAAATGTCATTAATGGCATTGATTCAGCTCTTGCAAATTTACATTAAAATCTCCAGCTAATTTTAATAGTAGTTTATATTTATTCGATTTAAAAATTATTGAACCTTTTTGACTATAAGGAAATGACCTTTCATGTAAAAATGAAATCTTAATATAATTTACATAGTCACTAATATGAATAATATGAATATAATTAATTAAATATAAAAAAGGGATTTCAGTGTTTAATTATAAACCTTAATTCTCCGGTAATAGGGTGTAAATTAGTATACCTTTGTATAGCCACGGCATGCGTCGCCACGCCAGAAATCGGTTTTACGTGCGGCTATAGATGTTTCACATCAAAAACTTTCGTAGAATTTTTTTTTTGTTATAAAATATATGTGGGTGATATTACTCTCCGTTTGACATGAAATAAAAAATGCGGATAGTATTCTTCATCCAGGTAATAATAATAAATAAATAAATAAACATCTTTACGTAATTCCCAATACAGGGGTAGACAGAGGTCCAGTCTAGACAATTAAGTCCCTTTGACGCACCTTCCACCGAAAATCTTTTCATGACAACGTGACAGGGGTTGAGCCCATCGCCGTCTTTATGTCCAAGCCAACGGTGTAATTCGTACATAAGTTTTTTGGATGCTACATCCTTAAAACAATCTAGGTTAGCATTCAAACCATCTAGGTTCATCTGATTGTAATTGGCAAGATAAGAAAATCTTCACACACCAATCCAGGGCTGGCCAGATGACAAAATAATTTAGTTCTTTCGACCTACATTTCACCGGAGTTTATTTCTGGGACAACGTGACAGGTGGTCAGCCTGTCGCAGTCTTAATGTTCAAGAAAACGATATAAATCGTACATGAGTTGTCAAAAACTCAATGGTACGACCCTACCGCTTAGGAATCTAACTCATCTTTTCTCCTGTATTCTGGTCTCCTGATTTGTATTTCGATTACGCAACCACTCGGCTATCACTAAAATATTGTCACTAGAGTTTACAATACTATGAATTTATTACAGCAAGCCGAAGCAAATTGAATCGTATTGTAAATTGAAAAGTAAATTTCTTTTCAAAATCGAAGCCGCTCAATAAGTTGACAAAACCATGTTTCAACACCTAGATGATTCCGTAAAGGTAAAAATACATTGTCACTATTTGGTAGTCTACAGTCCTTACTTAACAGCACGATTTGTACCACTAAGAACATAACGAGAATATGCCGTTATCGCCATAGCAATATATCCACTTAGCGCTTTCGAAGCTGCTACATATAGATATAGTTTAATGTATTTTCCAGTGTAAAAATATATCAAAAAATAATTGGATAACAATGTATCATCAATTTAGGTAGAATGGCGAATGTTCGATCTAATTATTAAAATTATTCTTGTCTACAGTAGAATTATAGTATAACCTCCTGACCATACAGAAAATATTCAAACATTACATTACTTTCTAACAGGAAGAAGAAGTAAAAAGAATTTTAATAGCATAACAGGAAAATCTTATAAATATCGTTTGTTCACTTTTAATACGTGGAACAAAAGAAAATATTATCAATAACTTTGAAGTGTTCCAACAGCTTTTGATGTCGCTATTTTTTACCAAGTATTACTCTCGATAATACACGTGCCAGCAAAGTCCAAGTATACGTTTTTTGTTCGAAGTTTGTTGCTCTTGTGGAATAATATTATATTTACAGAATATATTTTCGGCTAATGTTATTTCATACACCACACATTTCTGCTAGCCTAGAAAACTTCGTAGGGCAGCTTCCTAAAAAATTATGTTTTAATATAACAATATTTCTGTAAACATCTCTAAGCTAATATTTTTCCTCTAAAATAATGCTTTGATAATACTTATGACAACGACAGAACCTACAACGTGATGTTCCATAGTCTTTAAAATTATACAAATATATAAATGACTATTTGGTTTTTTAAACAACCAGCACAACTAAAATCGTTTATAAAAGAAGACTTTTTAGTTTCATAATATATTTCACGCACAGTTACGGATATGTAAAAATATAAGTATATGATGTAATGAGTGTATGGGTTCATTAAACAATTCCATAATAATTCTAAAGCATGTTACTTAAAAGTATTTAGTGCCTTTACCAGCAATACGATTAAATCATACTTCCAAACGAAAACTACAAAAATTTGATTTAATTTTCCAATATTACTATACAATTTTGGCTTCACGGAATCGATGCTCGTGCCATCGCATAGTTTTATCACAATGGCAATTCATTGTAATGTATATTTTGTCAACATATTTCAATAACATGTTATGTATTCTATACATAACTATATTAGATGTTATAAAATTTGTCCATTTCATATGTATGTAAATATTTCATTTTAATTATTTCATTTGAATTATGTGTTATTTTTGGAGGCTTTTAATTTAAAAAAAAATAAGTAACCATTTTATGTAGAATATGAATTTTACATTTTACATAGTGTAGAAAGACATAATCACGAATATTTAGTAAATAAGGAAATACCTAGTACAAGGTAAATTTTATAAATAAAAAATAAATAAATAAATATCTTCACGCATTTCCCAATACAGGGGTAGATAGAGGTCTAGTCTAGACAATTAAATCCCTTAGAGTCACCTTCCACCGAAAATATTTTCGCGACAACGTGACAGCTGGTGAGCCCGTCGCTTTCTTTATGTCCAAGCCAACGATATAATTCGTACAAAGTTTTTGAAAAACCCACTGGTATGAGCCTGCCAATTGGGGATGAACTCGGGTCTCACGACTAGAAACTCCGACCACCCAACCACTCCGCTATTGTGACTATTTAAAGTTTATCATCAATTATAATATTGAAGTTTGCTGAAATTTTAACAAGCCATTATGTAGTGTCATGTGCACTAAATCTGTTATATAAAACTGTATAGTTAGTTATATATTTGTTTGGAAACGTCTCTAAAACTGTTTTGATAAAGAAGTAATGTGTACATAGAACTGTCACTACAAAACAAACCTCTCAAATAATTAACCTTTAGATGTCAGAACAGAAATTTTAATAGCAATATTGTGCCATATTTTATTAAGCATGGCGCCGTTCCATGGCTTGTAACGAGAATTTATTAATAGAACTTCTAATTCTACGAAATATATTGCATAAAATACACTAATTTCACTCTAAATCCCATTCAACATAGAAAATTCTTGAGATA
>JAGSMR010000007.1:4960000-5095000 GCA_029286605.1 Sericinus montela | reverse complement strand
TGTAATCTGGATAATAAGATTTCAAACATTGGAAACCAAGCATAGTTTTTTATTCCGTAGATTATTCGTAATTTACAAAAAAGAAATGGACCTTTTCAACTTGAACATTTAGCTGTATGATAACTCGTACTAAATAGAGCACAATCTTTATAACTATATAACCTTAAATAATACTGACAATAATTATTACACCAGATTTTGAGTTGGAAAATGATTCATCGATCAATGGTAACAGATTTGAAATCCGTTCAGCGGTTTAAGCGCCAGCCAACATAAAAAAATTATTTTTTTGGGTTAGTCCAGTTAGTTTCAATAAAATATCTTCAATTAGTAAGTCCAGTTAGTTTCAATAAAATATCTTCAATGTTCAAACATGACACCTTTACATTCTTATAATATATAGGGTAACTACATAATGGCAACTAAAAAGTCATCGTTCTACAAAAACTTTCAGATTTTATCTGAAAAAATTATGAAATGCCCATAAATTGGGCTTAGACCTTGTAGAGTCACGAGCAAAAGCGTTTGGAGTATCGTTTGATTTATTCAATAGCTTGGAAAGTGTACTCTTGTTTTTAAATCGTTAAAAAAATATTTCACAAAAAATAGAAGCCAAGTACAGCATTTTATTTATTTTTCGGTATGTAGTTTATAAAAAGGCTACGTTTGGAAAAAAAACATTCCGTCGCCAATATAAAGGCAAGTTATTCTTGTATTCACTCGTCAACTTTAATATGTACCGTGTAGTTACGGCGTAAGAACATACGGGTGGTATATTCATCGGTTCGAATTTATTTTATGCTTCTCATTTCCTTTTTTATTAAAATGTTTTAATATTTTTTGTGGCTTACAATTTTAAGTACAAGCAATCATTTACAAGAAGTTTTTCACTGTTGCACGAATTTGTAAATACTGGTGTACCAATACTGTTTTGCATAGAAAACCACTTTGTTCAGTTCGCTTGTAAAATATTGGAAGCTATCAAATTATTCAAATGGGCAAACGCAATTCCAAACGATGTTACTATATGGCAACGAGACTATTGATGACTTTTATGAGCTTATCAACCACTATTGGATGTTCCCGCTTCAGTATTCTCACTCGCACTAAGGAAATCTTGACTCTAGCTTGTTAAGATGCTTGTGTATGTAACTTTACACATTTAAATTAATATTTTTACATAATTAATATAACTAACCTATTTATAGGCATTTCATACAAAGTTGTGTGGTATCGGCGGAATGGGTGTAATATGAGTCGGCTAAGGTAGAAAAGTTTCGTATATCGTGATGCAAAATGATAAATGACGAGATATCCTATTCTTCAAAGAAACTATTTTAAAAATCAACAGTTTGATTTGTCGGCAGCGTCTTTTGTGTGAGATATCTGGTACTGCAATTTCGTGCATAATTAATTATCCAAATATAAATGTCGCCACTTACAGGTTGCGGGATTCTGTATCACATAATCTTCAAGGAAGTTTTAATCTAAGAAGAATTTAATTCAAAGAAGTGTAATTTTTATGAAACCCTAATGAAAACCTGCTCAATTTTTTCCTTTAAAACGATACACTTGGCATGCATTTGCGCTAAAGTTCCTCAGATGTTTCTACCAGTAATCAATTTATTGACAAAATTTATAAATGTTGTATACATATACACTTTCTTATAGTAAATGTGTATACGTACCTTCTTTTATCCTTTTGTTCTTAATTTTTTGTTTTGATTTCTCCGATCTTACTACAATACTGTTTAGTTTAGTCCACTGACGAAAACTGAACAGTATTCAGTTCAATTTATTGGACCAGGAATTCTTCACATAAAATTATTCACTTAATATTCACGATAAATTAGTCACGATAGCCGAGTTGTTGGGTGGTCGCAATTTTGAGTCGAGAGACCCGAGTTCGATCCCCAGGTGGCAGTACCAATGAGTTTTTCAAAAATTTATGTACGAATTTCATTGTTGGCTTGGACATAAAGACGGCAACGGGCTCACCACCTGTCACGTTGTCCCGAAAATATCTTCGGTGGAAGGTTGGTCAAAGGGACTTAATTGTCTAGACTTGCCCTCTATCTACCCCTGTATTGGGAATTGCGTGAAGATATTTATTTATTTTATTTACTTAATATTTTGGTCTAATACTTTTAGCTAGTACAGGGTGGGTCATGAATTAGTTAACATTTGAAAAAATCGTATAAAAAAACCATTTAACATATTTTAGAAATCGTTTATTTACGACTAAGCTAATTAGTTGTAATTTTTTTATTATTATTTAGGTCTAAATGACTACCGTTTCGGTTTTTGCACTCATCTAAGCGAGTCCTGAAGTTTTCGAATACTCTTCTGCAAAGAGACCGCGAGATCGCCGAAATCTCTTCGATGATTTTTCTTTAAGTTGACGCAGTGTATTCGGTTTATCAATGTAGACACGACTCTTTAAATAACCCCATAAAAAGAAGTCTGCTGGGGATAGATCTGGACTTCTGGGTGGCCATGGGATGTCACCCCGTCTGGACATCAGCTTTTCCTGAAACATGTCATTGACCACCGGCAAGGACTCGTTCGATGTGTGACACGTGGCTCCATCTTGTTGAATCCATGTGTTACGATGATAGCCAGCAAATTCCAGTAGCATCGGTGCTAAGAACTCCCGTAACATTTTCACATACTCGGCAGAATTAACAGTAATTGAACGGCCTCGAGAATCTTCAAAAAAGTAAGGTCCGATGATTCCTTTTGCTGAAAGTGCAGCCCATACAGTTACCTTAGGAGAGTAAAGTGGCCTCTCATCGCCACTTCACTCTCCTAAGGATTCGCTTAAGGCGCTTTCCTTCGCTTTAAGATTTTCGCTGCTCCAACACCTGCTGTTTGTTTAACTGTCCATTTAGGTGGAAATGGGCTTCGTCAGAAAATAAGACGTTGTGAAAATAACTGAAACGAGTTAACATTGTTTCGGCATATGACTTACGCAAATTTAAATCATTAGGGTTTAGTTCTTGCACTAGCTGGATCTTGTATGGATGTAATTGCAAATCTAATTTCAAAATACGGCGTAATGATGTGCGGGATAATCCTAATTTAGCCGAACGTTTGCGTGTCGATAAATATGGATCACGTCGAACAGAAGCGGAACCTTGCTGCACGTTCTTTTCGCTCCCAGAAGTCCGTGGGCCGCAGGTTTGTTTCACATTTAGTGTAGATCCCGTCTCTTCGAACTTCTTCACCCATTTATTTATTAAAGGAGCACTTGGACACTGACTTAAGTCGTGTAAACCATATTCAACGCGAAATAAGCGTCTCACAGCAATGAGCGAAAAGTCGTTTAAATAAAACTGTTTCACGCAGTAAGCGCGTTGCGGCCCCGTGAAGCGATCCATTGCGACTAAATTTCCAAGAAGCGAGCTAGTGGCCCCGCCCGCGCCCGCGCCCCGCGCGGCAATAGTTTGCGCGGTAAGTTACATTTAAATGTTAACGAATTCTTGGCCCACCCTGTACTACCCTGTACTTTTTGAGTTTCAGGATACTTCCTCCCCACGTTTACTTCCAAATAAATATCTGCTCGATTTAAACTTATTCAATCGTAATGAAAACGTTCTTCACGTTCGACTAGATTAATAAAACTGAACTTGGAAAACCTAAATAACTGTTTGAAGTTAAAGTGATTATTTTTCATTTACTTCACAATACACTGCGCGTTTTGTTCTATAAAAAAGCTATATGTTTCCTATATGGTATTCGTAAAAAGATTTAATTGTGAAAATAAATGAAAATATCTTCAGGCAATTCCCAATACAGGGGTAGACATAGGTCTAGTCTAGACAATTATGTCCCTTAGACCCACCTTCCACCGATGATATTTTCGGGACAACGTGACAGGTGGTGAGCCCGTCGCTCAGCTTTAATTGTGCTAACAATAAATTAACGCCAGTTTTCTTCATCGATTGTTTAGTCACGAATTTTTTTTTAATTATTTAAAAATTAGCTCTCGTGTAAATATTCAATTTTTATGAGCTTAATTGAAGAAATGGTGATGTCAGTTTTAGCGATAGCAAATAAGAAAAAAACATAAATTCTTACTAAAACGTCAGTTATCACCTCATACTTTAAATGAATAATTACTGTTAATAAAGGTTGAATTAATTTCCACTAAGTGTCATTTGCGTTTTAAATATGATTACGTGGGAATATAGTTGGCATACAAACATATACTACAGGTGACATCGAGCTCCCACGATCCCACCTTTTTTGCCTTGTCCGTATGGCCGTGGGTCAGAGCGTTTTTCGCACTGACCCAAACGCGACGCCCTGGCTCTTTTAGCTAGGCGCAGGGGATCACGTCTACTACTCTATCGCTATTGCGACGTGGGCATCGAACCCTTGTATGTCTGCCAACTAAAGGTCATGTGGGTGAAGATTAATGGAATTTTAACAAGGTTAAATAAGCCCATCCGGTACCCTTCGTACCTTAACTGTTGTTCCACCGTCAAACTATTGTTTTATTACCAACGCTTTCAAAATCTTTATTTATATCATAGATTGATATCACACATTTTCTAAAGAGGTTCCTCGATCAAAGCCTATCAAAAGGTCATTGCTGAATAAAAGCCACTCATTTTACCACATAGAATGGTACTGCACCATTCTCTGCTATCTGAAACTACACTACATCTTGTGGGTCATCCTACACTGCATTGCCGATTAAAGTTGTCCGTTCAACGAGCCAAGTGGCCGGCCCATTGCCACTTCAGCGTGCTAATCTTAACAGCTACATCTTTTACCCTGATTTTGCTACGAATATATACGTTATGGATTCTAACACGAAAAATAATACTGAGCATAGACCTTTCCATAGCACGTTGAGCAACTTCGACCTTTCACCTCAAATCCTTAATTTTCGTATTTTATTTCATCATTCTTAATAGTTATAAACCCTTTGGCAATGAAGTTATATTCAAAAATAAAAATTATGATAACAAAAATTATCAATAATTGCAGACCCGAACTGATCAATTCCACAAGTTACCTACATGGTACCATGTACCATGTATGTAGCCATTGCCCACTTAAACCATATTAAAGCGAAGTGGACGACACGCCACACTAGCCCGCCGCAAGCAAAAGCTTTTAAAAGGGTATGACATATTTGAGATAAATTTCTGTAAGAGACATAACCCTATATTATTTAGTGTTGTTATTTTAATGATTAGTTTTGTATTTTGTCCGTTTTGAATTTGGATTGCAAAGCAAGAAAATGATAAAGTAAGCATTTTAGTTTTTTTAAATCGTAAATAAAATTATTAAGAAAATCTTCTCACGTGACATAACCCTTGATTACTACTAAATTAATAATTGTGTTAAAATACGAATAATTGTATGAAGGTTCCAGAACAGGGGTTTTGGTTAGCGTTGAAAAATTTGATACTAATTTTATTGTATAAAAGATATATTTTATTATATAAAAGATATTTTCATTTATTTTTACAATTAAAGTTTTTTACGAATACCATATAGGGCTAAATAAAAGCTATATGTTTAGCTTTTTTATAGAACAAAACGCGCAGTGTATTGTGAAGTAAATGAAAAATAATCACTTTGACTTCAAACAGTTATTTAGGTTTTCCAAGTTCAGTCTTATTAATCTAGTCGAACGTGAAGAACGTTTTCGTTACGATTGAATAAGTTTAAATCGAGCAGATATTTATTTGGAAGTAAACGTGGGGAGGAAGTATCCTGAAACTCAAAAAGTACAGGGTAGTACAGGGTGGGCCAAGAATTCGTTAACATTTAAATGTAACTTACCGCGCAAACTATTTCCGCGCGGGGCGCGGGCGCGGGCGGGGCACTAGCTCGCTTCTTGGAAATTTAGTCGCAATGGATCGCTTCACGGGGCCGCAACGCTACAACGGTAGTGCAAGAACTAAACCCGAATGATTTAAATTTGCGTAACTCATATGCCGAAACAATGTTAACTCGTTTCAGTAATTTTCACAACATCTTATTTTCTGACGAAGCCCATTTCCACCTAAATGGGCATGTAAACAAACAGCAGGTATTGGAACAGCGAAAATCCTAAAGCGAAGGAAAGCGCCTAGTGAATTTAGTAGAGTGAAGTGGCCATGAGAGGCCACTTCTCTCTCCTAAGGTAATTAATGGGTTGCAATTTCAGCAAAAGGAATCATCGGACCTTACTTTTGTATATATATATATATATATATATATATATATATATATATATATATATATATATATATATATATATATATATATATATATATATATATATATATATATATATATATATATATATATATATATATATATATATATATATATATATATATATATATATAGCATATATATATAGAGCATAGACCTTCCATAGCACGTTGAGCAACTTCGACCTTTCACCTCAAATCCATAATTTTCGTATTTTATTTCATCATTCTTAATAGTTATAAACCCTTTGGCAATGAAGTTATATTCAAAATAAAAATTATGATAACAAAATTATCAATAATTGCAGACCCGAACTGATCAATTCCATTAAGTTACCTACATGGTACCATGTACCATGTATGTAGCCATCGCCCACTTAAACCATATTAAAGCGAAGTGGACGACACGCCACACTAGCCCGCCGCAAGCAAAAGCTTTTAAGCGGTATGACATATTTGAGATAAATTTCTGTAAGAGACATAACCCTATATTATTTAGTGTTGTTATTTTAATGATTAGTTTTGTATTTTGTCCGTTTTGAATTTGGATTGCAAAGCAAGAAAATGATAAAGTAAGCATTTTAGTTTTTTAAATCGTAAATAAAATTATTAAGAAAATCTTCTCACGTGACATAACCCTTGATTACTACTAAATTAATAATTGTGTTAAAATACGAATAATTGTATGTAGGTTCCAGAACAGGGGTTTTGGTTAGTGTTGAAAAATTTGATACTAATTTTATTATATAAAAGATATTTTTATTTATTTTTACAATTAAAGTTTTTTACGAATACCATATAGGGCTAAATAAAAGCTATATGTTTAGCTTTTTTATAGAACAAAACGTGCAGTGTATTGTGAAGTAAATGAAAAATAATCACTTTGACTTCAAACAGTTATTTAGGTTTTCCAAGTTCAGTCTTATTAATCTAGTCGAACGTGAAGAACGTTTTCGTTACAATTGAATAAGTTTAAATCGAGCAGATATTTATTTGGAAGTAAACGTGGGGAGGAAGTATCCTGAAACTCAAAAAGTACAGGGTAGTACAGGGTGGGCCAAGAATTCGTTAACATTTAAATGTAACTTACCGCGCAAACTATTTCCGCGCGGGGCGCGGGCGCGGGCGGGGGCACTAGCTCGCTTCTTGGAAATTTAGTCGCAATGGATCGCTTCACGGGGCCGCAACGCTACAACGGTAGTGCAAGAACTAAACCCGAATGATTTAAATTTGCGTAACTCATATGCCGAAACAATGTTAACTCGTTTCAGTAATTTTCACAACATCTTATTTTCTGACGAAGCCCATTTCCACCTAAATGGGCATGTAAACAAACAGCAGGTATTGGAACAGCGAAAATCCTAAAGCGAAGGAAAGCGCCTAAAGTGAATCCTTAGCAGAGTGAAGTGGCCATGAGAGGCCACTTCACTCTCATAAGGTAACTGTATGGGTTGCAATTTCAGCAAAAGGAATCATCGGACCTTACTTTTGTATATATATATATATATATATATATATATATATATATATATATATATATACATATATATATATATATATATATATATATATATATATATATATATATATATATATATATATATATATATATATATATATATATATATATATATATATATATATATATATATATATATATATATATATATATATATATATATATATATATATATATACATATATATATATATATATATATAGCATATATATATAGAGCATAGACCTTCCATAGCACGTTGAGCAACTTCGACCTTTCACCTCAAATCCATAATTTTCGTATTTTATTTCATCATTCTTAATAGTTATAAATCCTTTGGCAATGAAGTTATATTCAAAAATAAAAATTATGATAACAAAAATTATCAATAATTGCAGACCCGAACTGATCAATTCCACAAGTTACCTACATGGTACCATGTACCATGTATGTAGCCATCGCCCACTTAAACCATATTAAAGCGAAGTGGACGACACGCCACACTAGCCCGCCGCAAGCAAAAGCTTTTAAGCGGGTATGACATATTTGAGATAAATTTCTGTAAGAGACATAACCCTATATTATTTAGTGTTGTTATTTTAATGATTAGTTTTGTATTTTGTCCGTTTTGAATTTGGATTGCAAAGCAAGAAAATGATAAAGTAAGCATTTTAGTTTTTAAATCGTAAATAAAATTATTAAGAAAATCTTCTCACGTGACATAACCCTTGATTACTACTAAATTAATAATTGTGTTAAAATACGAATAATTTTATGTAGGTTCCAGAACAGGGTTTTGGTTAGCGTTGAAAAATTTGATACTAATTTTATTATATAAAAGATATATTTTATAATATAAAAGATATTTTCATTTATTTTTACAATTAAAGTTTTTTACGAATACCATATAGGGCTAAATAAAAAGCTATATGTTTAGCTTTTTATAGAACAAAACGCGCAGTGTATTGTGAAGTAAATGAAAATAATCACTTTGACTTCAAACAGTTATTTAGGTTTTCCAAGTTCAGTCTTATTAATCTAGTCGAACGTGAAGAACGTTTTCGTTACGATTGAATAAGTTTAAATCGAGCAGATATTTATTTGGAAGTAAACGTGGGGAGGAAGTATCCTGAAACTCAAAAAGTACAGGGTAGTACAGGGTGGGCCAAGAATTCGTTAACATTTAAATGTAACTTACCGCGCAACTATTTCGCGCGGGCGCGGGCGCGGGCGGGGCACTAGCTCGCTTCTTGGAAATTTAGTCGCAATGGATCGCTTCACGGGGCCGCAACGCTACAACGGTAGTGCAAGAACTAAACCCGAATGATTTAAATTTGCGTAACTCATATGCCGAAACAATGTTAACTCGTTTCAGTAATTTTCACAACATCTTATTTTTCTGACGAAGCCCATTTCCACCTAAATGGGCATGTAAACAAACAGCAGGTATTGGAACAGCGAAAATCCTAAAGCGAAGGAAAGCGCCTAGTGAATTTAGCAGAGTGAAGTGGCCATGAGAGGCCACTTCACTCTCCTAAGGTAATTAATGGGTTGCAATTTCAGCAAAAGGAATCATCGGACCTTACTTTTGTATATATATATATATATATATATATATATATATATATATATATATATATATATATATATATATATATATATATATATATATATATATATATATATATATATATATATATATATATATATATATATATATATGTGTGTGTGTAGGTGGTTAATATTTAAAAGATTAGAATTATTATTATTATTTTAATATTAAAAATTATTATTAGATTAATATTAAAAAGATCAGACTTTCAACGTTTTTATTGTATACGCGCACTTTATTTTTAAATGAAAACTTCCTAGGAGATTTTTTTATGTCAAGATGGATTTCGTTCCAGAGCCTTATAGCCGTAAGGGCAAAATTTAGATGTCAAACCAGCGCGGTGTATTACGATATTTACTCATGTATTAAAACCAAGATTTCAAATACTCTGGTGCACAAAGAACGTTTAGAATTGTAAAAAGTGTGCAGATAATCCTAATATTTCTTTGATGTAGAATAGGCGTGAGAGAGGCCTAGTAAGAGAGCAATCAAGCTAGTAAGGTATCAATGTATAAATCAAGGCTTTTTTTTACATTAGTACAAAAAGGAATTTATCTAACATGATTGGCGGCAAAACAGAGACAGAAACATCCGAATTGCATATGTATCTGGAGCTACCTGCAAAATACTAATAAAACATTATACTATCAAAATATCAACTTTTTACAAAACGCTTTTTATGATTTTCCACTTTTACATTTACAATTTATAATTGTAACCTTTTTTATCCAATCTAACGGCGCAAAAGGTGAATATATCCTTAAAAAAATAATTAAAAGCCGACTCGGATATGAAGTTGGCTCATGGAGGCGTAATTCACTTCACTTTAACTTCAATGATGTTGAAGTATGTGTTTGTAATAACAGCTTTTTGATGTATGAAGTATCTATGAAGTTATATACAATTTTGTCTGTATATCTATTTCTTCTAATTTATCACTGAAACGGTCGAACTGTTTGATGCATTTTGATGGCACTATCGTTGTCGAAGATTTTATAAGGAGTAAATTTTATTTCAACAAAATAATTAGCATTCATCAAATACATTCATTATTGAATCGCAAGAATAATTTCGCAGTTAGTATAATTACGAGTAAATCAAGTCGACACAGACAGTAATATTATTTCCTGAAAGTTACGAAATTACATTTCTATTTGGAGGATAGGTTAGCTAGTTTTGCTTTAGTTCTTTTATCTTATCTTTAGCCATTAACTTTCAGGAACCAATTTTGTCGCAAACCTGTTTCATTTTTTTGCCTTTATACAGATTATACTACCGTTATTTGGCCATTGAGACATATCAGTGATCAAAGATTGTTCATAACTTAGGCGTCTTTTTTCTTGAAAAACGACTCGATGAATGAAAGAAATTCATGAAATGTATGTACCTAATTTGATATATTATTATTATTATGTATTTACCTAATTTTTTATATTTAACCTTTTTAATAGTCACGATAGCCTAGTGGTCGGGTGCTCGGAATTTCGAGTCGAGAGACCCGAGTTCGATCCCCAGGTGGCAGACTCGACCAATGGGTTTTTCAAAAACTTATGTGCGAATTATTTCGTTGGCTTGGACATAAAGATTGCGACGGGCTCACCATCTGTCACATTGTCCCGAAAATATCTTCGGTAGAAGGTGGGTCGAAGGGACTTAATTGTCTAGACTAGAACTCTGTCTACCCCTGTATTGCGTGAAGTTATTTGTATATTTTATTATTTATTTATCTTTTTAGTAGACCTTTTTTAAACTTAAATCTTGTAGTTGATGATTGTTTTGGTCCTGATAATTGCAATTCTATTAATGCAAGGAAAACCTGTTCACAGTTCATGACTCAGTCTCAAACTAAACGCACGTATTAATCGGCCTCTAACCGGTTTTGTTTACTAATTGGTTCTCAATCTTCTAGTGTTCTACGTATGTGAATTAATCTTATACAAAACATCATGGTAAATAAGTGTGGTAGATGTGGTGAAAATGTGATGGATGGAGTCCAATGCAGTGCATGCAAGAAGAGCTATAATTATCCGTACTCAGGAATTACTGAAGCTGGCTACCGTAAACTTGGTGACCGCCAGGCAACATGGAAATGCCCAGCGTGTAAATCGAGAAACAGTTCTTCTAAACATAGTTCACCTAAGCCTCCTACATTAGATAATATAATGGAGGAGCTAACGAATATTAAACTAACTTTTGCCCCTTTGTTGGATGTCGTTACAGATATTAAAGAATTGAAAAAAGAAGTTTCTGAGTTCAGAACAACCATATCTGAATTCTCTTCTAAATTTAAAGTTTTGGAGGATCGAGCTCAGCGGGTTAAAAAGGTTCAAGAAGTGGTATATTCCTTACATTTCCCATTTCTAAGCAAAATATTAATTTTGTCGCAAGAGTACCATTACGTGAAAGCAAAATTAAGCCAATTATATTGTCTTTCCAAAACCGATATATAAAAGAGGACTTTATTGCAGCTGCAAGATATTGCAAAACATTATGTCCTGCGGACATTGACTTGGTGGGCACAAATAAAATATACATTAACGATCATTTAACAGTCCGAAACAAACTACTTCTGACTAAAGCAAAGAATCTGGCGAAAGAGAATGAATTCTAGTTTGTTTGGATAAAAAACTCAAAATTATTTTGTGAGAAGAGATCCACAGTCGAAGGTCATTGCCATAAAAAACGAGAAAGATTTAAGCAAAATTTGTTAAAATTTTCACATAATATTAAAATTTACCGTTTATATTTCACTTATAGCTTGTATACTTTGAGAACCCTATGCGGTCTCAATGAGTTGCATTGTGTGAGAACTTTTTTTGCTTCTGCGAGTTATAATTACATTGTGTGTTTAGCTAACCCTTATTGTTGTTTACTGTGGCTTATGTTAGTTCTACCGCTTTATAAAATTGTTATTGTCTTTTACTTGCTGCATTGATATGCATTAATATTAGACTACTGCTCTTTATTTTTACTCATTACGCTTTTAATTTTTGCTAGCTTAATTTTAAGTTATATTAAAGTAATGAATGTTTTCACTATCGAATATTTCTGTCATTCGTACTTGTATATACTATTTTTAATTGCTTCAACGGGACTGTAGAGGGCTTCGGACTAAAACGGCAAATTTTTTTCGTTGTCTAAGTATGTTTAATTATGATATTATTGCGCTGACGGAGACTTGGCTAACTGATAGTATACATGATAGTGAAATATTCGATAATAGATATACTGTATTTCGTAGAGATAGGGACTATGCTTCGACACACCATTCGAGGGGGGGTGGAGTTGCAATAGCGGTGCACCGTGACTTGCTCACTACTTGTAAACCTGAATGGCAATCTAGTGCTGAAGACTTGTGGGTAACTCTAAAGATCTGGAACCGGAGAAGTAGGTCATATGTAATACTTCACATTTGTGTTATTTACCTCTGTGACTAAAATAAAGGAGATTCCTTCTTTACACAGCTTCACAACTTTTAAATCAAACTTAAGGATGCTATCGATCAGCATGGTCAGGATAAATTTCTCATAGTAGGCGACTTTAATATGAGTGATATTAAATGGTTTGTATCTGATTCGGGTCTTCGTCCCAGCAGCGTAACAAATTCCAATATGACTGAATTTTTAGATACTTTGTATGATTAATAAGAAGATGATGATGTCAGATGGAATATTGGACCTCGTACTATGTAACGATATTGTAGACGTTACATTATGCTCGGACCCTCTTGTTAGTGAAGATCCCTATCACAAAACTCTATTAATTTCGCCAACGTTTTTGGAAACATTTACTCTAAAACCTACTAGGCGTACCGTCTTCGCATATGCGCGAGGGAATTTTGATGCGATTCGTAATGAATTATCGGCCTTTAACTGGCATAATGTATTTAAATCACGTAGTCTTGAAAATGCGGTGGATGAATTTTATAACATTATTAATCAGCTTAAAAAAATGCTTTGTACCTTCGCACCAAGTTCGAGGCGATAATTATCCGCCTTGGTACAACTCTGCATTAGTTAAAATGATTAAAAAAATATATAAATTCATGAAAAAATATAAAATCTATAGTAATAAAAATTACGAATATACGTTTCACTTACTTAGGGATAGGGTTAAGAAGTATGAAGATAGCTGTTATATAAGATCAAGATGGTAGAGGTATCCATAACTAAATGTCGGAAAATGTTCTGGTCGTACGTCAAGAGACAACGGGGTGGCACCTGTTATCCTGCAACTATGACATTTAGTAATCGCTCAAGTAGTGACTGTGCAGAAATATGTGAACTCTTTTGAATGTTTGAGTTGGTATAGTTAAAAATTTTCTTTTTGTGTGTAGTAGGTTTTGTTCGTTGTTATTTGTTCTCAAAGAGTATAAACAATGAATAGTATTGTTTTCTTTAACTGTTCTTAAATATTAACATTCTAATGAGATAATATTCGTAATACATTCAAAGATAAATCTTTAATAAATCTTTCAAGTCCTTCATTTTTATTTGAGTATAACAGCATCGAGGATTTTATCTTCAGGAATTACAACTGAACAATGTTATCTTTCGTAATAACTCAGCCCCTAACAGGATAATTATATTTACGCCAATGAAATTTTTACTGAAGAAAACAATAAACATAGGATTTTTCTACTTTTATTTGTTAACTAGACCTTTTCTCAGAATTCGATCCATAAAAATTAACAAAAGAATCGAGTTTGTTATACCCAGTTGATCCGTATGATTTTTCGTAGTTTATGAAGTGATCAGTCACTTAATGGTCACATATAAAATACATTTGGGCCTGTAAAAGTCCTCTGCAAAGTATAGTCCTGTCCCGTAAGGAGATTTATCATAATCGCACCGCTTTGACATCCGATTTGAACCTTAGACACTGCTGCCCGTCACTGCTCTGTTCAATGTTTTGTGGTATTTTGCGATATACTTATGCAGCTAATGGTTTCTCAAATACTTTCTCTTAGTCACCTCTTATGACACATGCGCTAAGGAAGATATATTTTCATCCTGATACGACTTGGCAACATATATAATAAACAATAATTATTAAAAAAAATTGGGTCACGATAGCCGGTGGTTGGATGGGTGGTCGAATTTTGAGTCAAGAGACCCGAGTTTGATCCCCAAGTGGAAGGCATATACCAATGTGTTTTTCTAAAACTTTTGTGCGAATTATATCGTTGGCTTGGACATAAAGACGGCGACGGTCTCACCACCTGTCACGTTGTCCCGAAATGTCTTCGGTAGAAGGTGAGTGGAATGGACTTAGTTGTCTAGACTAGACCTCTGTCGATCTCTGTATAGGGAATTACGTGAAGGTATTTTTTTTAATTTAAACAAAAAGGATAATCTTGTTGGCAGTGATCCTGCCTTCGAAGCAAAAGGTTGCGATTTAAGAAAAAAATGCTCAAAAAGTTAAGATAAACTGAATATCAACAGGAGCATCAAGTCCCATATAACATCTAAAAACCAGTTATGATTTATGCTGCGTACAAAGACTCATTTCAATGTATTGAATTTAAGTGTAGAATAATTGCAAAAGCGTGCATACCTGCATTTTATACATGAAGATGATTACAGGTATTTTCTTTATGGAACGTACCTACAATTCTTACGCTGGCACGCTATCTCAGCGACCTTCATCTCATGAGTTTTGGGAATTCATATTACTGCAGAAGAATTTGTGACACGTAGGGGTCAGACTGCTTTTGTGACACAATGACATTAAATGTTTAATTGTAATTGTATACGCCATATTTGTTACGTACTCTGCAATGTTGTGTTTTACTTATTACATTATTATTTATATTTTATTTATTATTTGTTTTTGTTACACACAAAATAGCTCACTGCAACTCGATAAGAAATATTTCAAACAATAGTGTAATAATGTTTCGCTCACACGTAATTCAGTTTGATACTAGGGTTATTTGAGGTTTGTTTAACGAAATAATGATACTATCTCATCTTTCTTTTACAGCTACCAAAAAGCCCACTGCTTAACATTGTCTCCCTAAGTGTGCTTAAGAATATGAAATGCCACCTTTATTTCTTCGTTCTATATTGTTTTAGTTAAATATTAAATTTGCATTTTCATTTCGTATTTCTTTATCAATTACCCAACTTGCAGACTTTGTGTATTTCATTTTATTGGAATGCTTACTGACTAACTGTCTGCTGACTGTATTATCAATTTAAGGCGTCTATATAAAATAGTCAGATACAATATAAGCACTCTAAATTTTTATTACTATTATTTATGGGATTTAAAATTGTATACATAAAAGACGGCAAGGCTCACTATCGGCCACGTTGTCCCAAAATATCTTCGGTAGAAGGTGAGTCAAAGGGACTTAATTGTCTAGACTAGGCCTCTGTCTACCCCTGAATTGGGAATTGCGTGAAGATATTTATTTGTTTATTTTCATTTCAAATTTTATCAACATTTGCGGCGTTGCTCGACCGAAAATGAACGAAGAGTTTCGCAATACTGCTGGTTTGAATCATGATTTTATTACTACACGTTTCATCATTTGGACACGTTGAGCGAATAAGTGGCAACTAAATTGTGAAGAATGCCTTAATAGGCCAAGACCATATAAGCAAATTACTCGAAGAAGGGGGAGCCAAGAGTACACGGATAGCTGGACATGTGTACATAAAGAAATTGAAGAATTTGAATGAAGCAAAAAATATATTCAAGGATCAAAATACTTGGCAAACTTTTCTACCAGGATTCTTTTTTCTGTCGGTTCTTTCCAATTTATCATTGTTATATGATATAATAATTAATATATGAAGTACTATTTAATATAAGTGTTTATGTATGAACTTAGTCCATAGGATATATGTGCAGTGGATTCACTACACTGAAGATATTAAACATATCGCTATCCATACATTGCGTCATGCGATGGACGGCTATTAGATTAAGTACTATGGTCGTGCGCTATCTAGAGCGGGCACTCCCAACGGATGCACGCAGCAGGTCTTCGCTATCTCATGTTTTATCAAATCGAATCACTACCAATACGACACAAACCGTCATCATATACTCATATTCGACCATTGAATAACGCGACCTCAGTAAAATATTGATATTTCACGATAGTTGGGTGATCGGAATTCCAGCCGAGACATCCCGAGTTCGACCCCAGGTGACAGGCACGTACTAATGGGTTTTTATCAAAACATTCATACGATTTATATCGCTGGCTTGGACATAAAGAAGGCGACGGGCTTACCACGGGGTCGAAGGGACTTAACTGTCTAGACTAAATCTCTGTTTACAATACATGGGGTATTGGGAATGGCGTGAAGATACGTAATAAAATATTGGATCTGTAGGAAAACCGTACTTTTTTCACTATACATTGTCGCAACACTCTTCCCTTAATCTCGTGGGTCCGTTGACCATTGTTCCAACCCTTCTGTAAATATAAGCTCAGACCTCCGTGGATGAGTGGCGAACACACCGTTTTTCATGGTGTCACCAACTTTGCGGTCTCGGGTTCGATTCCCGGCTGGGTTAATGTGAAAACAATTTTTCTACATTTTCTTGGAACTGGGTGTTTGTGGTACCTTCGTTGTTTTTGATTCCATAATAAAACTTCTTAAGCTGCTTTCTTTGGGATCTAATCAATGTAAGTTGTTGAACTATGTATATGTATGTATATTAATATTGTATATGATAATCCTAATTTTGCATGTGATTTCTGCTCTTTTATAGCGGTTTTGAATCGAACAAACAAAAGATATTATGTTTATTTCTAGTAAATCTATGCATTATGGTAGTAAATGTGGTCTCATTCTTTCGATTCTACAGACTATTCTTGTATTAATTAAATAATTTTGTAGAAGTTTCGAGTCATGGATACTTCAACGTATATGTATATGAATATTTATTTGTATAAATACATATGTACATTGTACCGTTGGATTGGATACTAAGATTGCGATAGGCTCACCGCCTGTCACGTTGTTTCAAATATGCTTCGGTGAAAGGTACACGAGAGTAAATTTCTGGACCTTTGTATACTCCACTTTTGGAAAAATACGTGAAGATATTTTTTTTATGAAAAATTTTTATTATTGCGAACACATTTACTCAAAATACTTATTTCAAAGTATTGAAACGCATTTAACTTGAGCATGAAATTTGAATATACTTCGTTCATTTATCAGTTATCAGAGGCATTAAATGAGTAGTTTCTACATCCAATTTTTTATTTTATAAGTCTACATGATCATCAACGGTGCAAATACATAGATCTATAGTCGTTAAGTTGGTGATTGAAAACTACGGGAGGTGTCCCACAGGGTCTCTTAACTTTTCTTTCCGTCATTCTTAAATGTTCTTATCACGGTGTTCAACTACTATTCATATCAAAGGTATATCAACGACCTACAAATATATATATATATATATATATATATATATATATATATATATATATATATATATATATATATATATATATATATATATATATATATATATATATATATATATATATATATATTAGTGTTTACAATATTGGCGTTTCTTGTATGTATTTTCATTACGCTTACTTTGAAATACCCGGATTTCAATACTTTATAACAAAGTATGTATGCACTTCGTTAGTCCTTTCGTCATTTCTTTCCATGGCAAGGAATAGAATTTCCAATACAACTCATTTTTATATCTTCAAGCACAATGCCTCACAATGTAGCAAGAAGTAACAGATCGGCTAATATAACGATCCTTGCATACCTATTTCGCTTCTTTTGAATTCATCAAGTGTATCATACATACACATTCAAGTATCTGAGTAGTCTTGTATGTAAGTCTTGTATGTAGAGATGAGGGCCTAGTATATATTTCCTTTTCTAAAACGAAGAAAGGGCAAGTCACGATAGCCGAGTTGTTGGGTGGTCGGAATTTTGAGTCGAGAGACCCGAGTTCGATCCCCAGGTGGCAGTACCAATGAGTTTTTCAAAAAACTTATGTACGAATTTCATCGTTGGCTTGGACATAAAGGCGGCGACGGGCTCACCACCTGTCACGTTGTCCCGAAAATATCTTCGGTGGAAGGTGGGTCAAAGGGACTTAATTGTCTAGACTTGACCTCTGTCTACCCCAGTATTGGGAATTGCGTGAAGATATTTATTTATTTATTTAAGAAAGGGCACATTTTACAGTTCCGGCCATCTACACTCCTGACCGTGCCTGCTGAAAATGCATCACATGTACATTTACATTAATTTTCTTTATCAATATATCAATATGAAAGTGTTATACTTATCAGTGTTATACCTATGTACATTTATATCTGAAAAGCAAATTTGTGTTTTTAAAAAATTTCCAACAGATAGGAATGTTTGAGTTGGTATAGTTAAAAATTTTCTTTTTGTGTGTAGTAGGTTTTGTTCGTTGTTATTTGTTCTCAAAGAGTATAAACAATGAATAGTATTTTTTTCATTAACTGTTCTTAAATATTAACATTCTAATGAGATAATATTCGTAATACATTCAAAGATAAATCTTTAATAAATCTTTCAAGTCCTTCATTTTTATTTGAGTATAACAGCATCGAGGATTTTATCTTCAGGAATTACAACTGAACAATGTTATCTTTCGTAATAACTCAGCCCCTAACAGGATAATTATATTTACGCCAATGAAATTTTTACTGAAGAAAACAATAAACATAGGATTTTTCTACTTTTATTTGTTAACTAGACCTTTTCTCAGAATTCGATCCATAAAAATTAACAAAAGAATCGAGTTTGTTATACCCAGTTGATCCGTATGATTTTTCGTAGTTTATGAAGTGATCAGTCACTTAATGGTCACATATAAAATACACATATACATTTGGGCCTGTAAAAGTCCTCTGCAAAGTATAGTCCTGTCCCGTAAGGGAGATTTGTCATAATCGCACCGCTTTGACATCCGATTTGAACCATAGACACTGCTGCCCGTCACTGCTCTGTTCAATGTTTTGTGGTATTTTGCGATATACTTATGCAGCTAATGGTTTCTCAAATACTTTCTCTTAGTCACCTCTTATGACACATGCGCTAAGGAAGATATATTTTCATCCTGATACGACTTGGCAACATATATAATAAACAATAATTATTAAAAAAAATTGGGTCACGATAGCCGGTGGTTGGATGGGTGGTCGAATTTTGAGTCAAGAGACCCGAGTTTGATCCCCAAGTGGAAGGCATATACCAATGTGTTTTTCTAAAACTTTTGTGCGAATTATATCGTTGGCTTGGACATAAAGACGGCGAGGGGCTCACTATCGGCCACGTTGTCCCAAAAATATCTTCGGTAGAAGGTGAGTGGAATGGACTTAGTTGTCTAGACTAGACCTCTGTCGATCTCTGTATAGGGAATTACGTGAAGGTATTTTTTTTTTTTAATTTAAAAAAAAAGGATAATCTTGTTGGCAGTGATCCTGCCTTCGAAGCAAAAGGTTGCGATTTAAGAAAAAAATGCTCAAAAAGTTAAGATAAACTGAATATCAACAGGAGCATCAAGTCCCATATAACATCTAAAAACCAGTTATGATTTATGCTGCGTACAAAGACTCATTTCAATGTATTGAATTTAAGTGTAGAATAATTGCAAAAGCGTGCATACCTGCATTTTATACATGAAGATGATTACAGGTATTTTCTTTATGGAACGTACCTACAATTCTTACGCTGGCACGCTATCTCAGCGACCTTCATCTCATGAGTTTTGGGAATTCATATTACTGCAGAAGAATTTGTGACACGTAGGGGTCAGACTGCTTTTTGTAACACAATGACATTAAATGTTTAATTGTAATTGTATACGCCATATTTGTTACGTACTCTGCAATGTTGTGTTTTACTTATTACATTATTATTTATATTTTATTTATTATTTGTTTTTTGTTACACACAAAATAGCTCACTGCAACTCGATAAGAAATATTTCAAACAATAGTGTAATAATGTTTCGCTCACACGTAATTCAGTTTGATACTAGGGTTATTTGGGATTTGTTTAACGAAATAATGATACTATCTCATCTTTCTTTTTACAGCTACCAAAAGCCCACTGCTTAACATTGTCTCCCCTAAGTGTGCTTAAGAATATGAAATGCAACCTTTATTTCTTCGTTCTATATTGTTTTAGTTAAATATTAAATTTTGCATTTTCATTTCGTATTTCTTTATCAATTACCCAACTTGCAGACTTTGTGTATTTCATTTTATTGGAATGCTTACTGACTAACTGTCTGCTGACTGTATTATCAATTTAAGGCGTCTATATAAAATAGTCAGATACAATATAAGCACTCTAAATTTTTATTACTATTATTTATGGGATTTAAAATTGTATACATAAAAGACGGCGAGGGGCTCACTATCGGCCACGTTGTCCCAAAAATATCTTCGGTAGAAGGTGAGTCAAAGGGACTTAATTGTCTAGACTAGGCCTCTGTCTACCCCTGAATTGGGAATTGCGTGAAGATATTTATTTGTTTATTTTCATTTCAAATTTTATCAACATTTGCGGCGTTGCTCGACCGAAAATGAAACGAAGAGTTTCGCAATACTGCTGGTTTGAATCATGATTTTATTACTACACGTTTCATCATTTGGACACGTTGAGCGAATAAGTGGCAACTAAATTGTGAAGAATGCCTTAATAGGCCAAGACCATATAAGCAAATTACTCGAAGAAGGGGGAGCCAAGAGTACACGGATACCTGGACATGTGTACATAAAGAAATTGAAGAATTTGAATGAAGCAAAAAATATATTCAAGGATCAAAATACTTGGCAAGCTTTTCTACCAGGATTCTTTTTTCTGTCGGTTCTTTCCAATTTATCATTGTTATATGATATAATAATTAATATATGAAGTACTATTTAATGTAAGTGTTTATGTATGAACTTAGTCCATAGGATATATGTGCAGTGGATTCACTACACTGAAGATATTAAACATATCGCTATCCATACATTGCGTCATGCGATGGACGGCTATTAGATTAAGTACTATGGTCGTGCGCTATCTAGAGCGGGCACTCCCAACGGATGCACGCAGCAGGTCTTCGCTATCTCATGTTTTATCAAATCGAATCACTACCAATACGACACAAACGGAAACACAAACCGTCATCATATACTCATATATTCGACCATTGAATAACGCGACCTCAGTAAAATATTGATATTTCACGATAGTTGGGTGATCGGAATTCCAGTCAAGACATCCCGAGTTCGACCCCAGGTGACAGGCACGTACTAATGGGTTTTTATCAAAACATACATACGATTTATATCGCTGGCTTGGACATAAAGACGGCGACGGGCTTACCACGGGGTCGAAGGGACTTAATTGTCTAGACTAAATCTCTGTCTACAATACATGGGGTATTGGGAATGGCGTGAAGATATGTAATAAAATATTGGATCTGTAGGAAAACCGTACTTTTTTCACTATACATTGTCGCAACACTCTTCCCTTAATCTCGTGGGTCCGTTGACCATTGTTCCAACCCTTCTGTAAATATAAGCTCAGACCTCCGTGGATGAGTGGCGAACACACCGTTTTTCATGGTGTCACCAACTTTGCGGTCTCGGGTTCGATTCTCGGCTGGGTTAATGTGAAAACAATTTTTCTACATTTTCTTGGAACTGGGTGTTTGTGGTACCTTCGTTGTTTTTGATTCCATAATAAAACTTCTTAAGCTGCTTTCTTTGGGATCTAATCAATGTAAGTTGTTGAACTATGTATATGTATGTATATTAATATTGTATATGATAAGTCACGATAGCCAAGTGGTTGGGTGGTCGGAATTTCGAGTCAATAGACCCGAGTTCGATCCCCAGTTGGTAGGCTCGTACCAATGAGTTTTTCAAAAACTTATGTACGAATATCGTTGGCTTGGACATAAAGGCGGCGCCGGGCTCACCACCTGTCACGTTGTCCCTAAAATATCTTCGGTGAAAGGTGGGTCGAAGGGACTTAATTGTCTAGACTCGACCTCTGTCTACCCCTGTATTGGGAATTGCGTGAAGATATATATATTTTTAAATCTATGCATTATGGTAGTAAATGTGGTCTCATTCTTTCGATTCTACAGACTATTCTTGTATTAATTAAATAATTTTGTAGAAGTTTCGAGTCATGGATACTTCAACGTATATGTATATGAATATTTATTTGTATAAATACATATGTACATTGTACCGTTGGATTGGAGACTAAGATTGCGATAGGCTCACCGCCTGTCACGTTGTTTCAAATATGCTTCGGTGAAAGGTACACGAGAGTAAATTTCTGGACCTTTGTATACTCCACTTTTGGAAAAATACGTGAAGATATTTTTTTATGAAAAATTTTTTATTATTGCGAACACATTTACTCAAAATACTTATTTCAAAGTATTGAAACGCATTTAACTTGAGCATGAAATTCTGAATGTACTTCGTTCATTTATCAGTTATCAGAGGCATTAAATGAGTAGTTTCCCCTACATCCAATTTTTTTATTTTCTAAGTCTACATGATCATCAACGGTGCAAATACATAGATCTATAGTCGTTAAGGTGGTGATTGGCAAAACTGCGGGAGGTGTCCCACAGGGTCTCTTAACTTTTCTTTCCGTCATTCTTAAATGTTCTTATCACGGTATTCAACTACTATTCATATCAAAGGTATATTGACGACCTACAAATATATATTTAAAAGCAAAACAGATAATATATTATCTGCTCTTAATAAGAACTGATCATCAAAGACTGTACACATAGGTGTAAGTTTTTAGTAAACCTAGACAAATCTTTCGTTTAGATTATAGTTATTCACTTGTTTATATTTCATTTGGACTTTATTCTACCTGTGTACTCTACTTTGCAGTTATATTTAAAATAATAAATATCTTCACGCAATTCCCAATACAGGGGTAGACAGAGGTCGAGTCTAGACAATTAAGTCCCTTCGACCCACCTTTCACCGAAGATATTTTCGGGACAACGTGACAGGTGGTGAGCCCATCGCCGCCTTTATGTCCAAGCCAACGATATTCGTACATAAGTTTTGAAAACTCATTGGTACGAGCCTACCAACTGGGGATCGAACTCGGGTCTATTGACTCGAAATTCGACCACCCAACTACTCGGCTATCGTGACTTATATTTAATTTTTGACAGTTATATTTAATTTTTGAATAATGAAAGGATATGTAGATTAAGTATGTTTTTTTATTAAAATCCCTGACAAATATTTTCGTCACATTTGGTAAATTTGTTTTAGGAAATATCCGTAAGATCTCTGCTACTACAAAATTTATAGCTAAAAGCGAAGCGAAACTGGCCAAGAGCCGAATGCTCAAAAGCTATGTACAATAAATCTACATTAGTATGTCCACATTTCAAGTTTTCATTGTAGCTAGTTAAAACAAGATATGCGGTATGATTCAAATTATTTTTGTTTGTTACAATCACAGACGCAGCAATCAATTGTGTTTTAATATTTACAGCGGGTTTCTTTTTTTTCCGAGTACTTCCAAAAATTATTGATATTATTAAAGAGTATTTTAAGATATTATTAAAGAGTTATTATTGTCTTGTTTAAAATAATGACTTACACGGGCAGGATTAGACCAGGTCATATTTTATTTGTTATTTAAAAAAGTTTAGCATAACTTATATGATTTAAAACCAATAAAAATTGCATAATTGATGTTGTTAAAATTATTCCGGTTTCCTACCAAAAATTTTCCTGATTAGGTTTTCTGGACAGACCGAATGAATCACGTATTGTTTGTATAATGCCGGTATTTATGTAATGCTACTAGTAAATAATGTGCAATTCTTGTACGTGATAGTTATTAAATTCTATTTAAATTATTATTTACCTATCTGTTTTAGACGTAATGACAATTTACATATGATAAGATTAATGTTTCAAGTTTTTTCTAAATGTCTTTTTTTAGGTACTTCTGATTGTTCTCTTAATTTAATAATTCACGACTGGCAGTGACTCAGCCTACGAAAGTAAGGGTACGTATATACATCGTATCTTCTCGTGTATTGTCTCTTGGATTGATATCGTCACTTTTCGTTTATCTATAGCGATAAAATTTAAAAATCTATAAAGAAACTTACGAGTATTTGATGAAATACGATCGAATATTATTGTGTGATGCATAAATGCAACTTTCTATCAACTATGTTTGCATTTATACATTTTGATAGCACTATTTAAGCTCGAGAATCTTTTGAAGTAAATTACATAGAATAGAAAGGGATACAGAATATTTAGATTTACTTGTCTGTTGCGGATTTTGTGTGTGTGATCGATAAAAGTTTTGACGATTTAATATGACTGTTTTTAAAGATAAGATAAATGTGTTAAATATAAATATCTTGCTCACTTTAGTTTTTTAGGGTATCACAGGGTTTTAGTGTTTGTATAAAGTAAAAAAGAAAACAACTTACCGCGCGTTTCAAATTATGGAACAATATAATACCTTTAGGTAAACTATTTTGTTTTCTCCTTGTAATAGAAGCTTAGTGCAATCAAAATAATTTTGATAAAACCAGCTTTATAAGAAGAAATATGTTTTTGAAACTATTGGTATTCCCTAGGGAAATCAATATGTCGTCGTGATTGATTTTTGCTGAAAGCTTCGAAAAAAAATGTGTTAAAACCGAAATTTAACCAAACGTTAAAGTTTAGAAAAATGCACTCATTGAATTATGCAAATAATTTCTTCTTTTAATAAATAATCACTTCGTTACATATACTCATCGTTGCACCGACGTTTCTTAGTAGGGTTATATTGATATCACAATTTATTCGGAAACAGTAACTTTTTACTTCGAGACGTAGGTTCATTTGTCAATACATAACATCTACAGGCAACAACAATATATTTTAGCAAAACAAAGCAATCTACACACGGTCCGCTCAAACTGATGGTTACGTAGCTTTTAATAAAAAAATAAAATAAGTTTATTATAAAATAAGTTTATTAAAATAGTTTATAAAATAAGTTTATTATAAAATTATAAAAAAATAAAATAAGTTAATACGTAGCTTTTAATAAAAAAATAAAATAAAAAATAAAATGTCTTCACGCAATTCCCAATACAGGGGTAGACAGAGGTCAAGTCTAGACATTTAAGTCCCTTCGACCCACCTTCCACCGAAGATATTTACGGGACAACGTGACAGGTGGTGAGCCCGTCGCCGTCTTTATGTCCAAGCCAACGATATAATTTGTACATAGGTTTTAAGAAAAACCCATTAGTACGGCCACTTGAGGATCGAACTCGGGTCTCTTAACTCGAAATTCCGACCACCCAACTACTCGGCTATCGTGACTTACTATTAGCTTTTAATAAAAGTATATTATTTATGATTAGCACTCCTGAACTCTAAAACTTAACAAACTTCGCACTTAATAAACAATGTAAACTTATTACACACAATATTGCCTAATATTTGTTATTTTATTCATTTCATTGACTTCGCAGGAAAAGCAGTTTATGGAGGTTTTAAAATTTACGACTCGATACTTTATGTCCGTTTCTATGTCATATAGCGAAGGAACGTTACATTGTTTTCGCAGTCTATGATTCGAAATAAAATTGCTTCGATAAATTGCTAAATCATAGTGAACATGAATAGCAATAATTTTGAAAAGATTACTTTAGAGATTCGTTCTTGCTTAGCAGATATAATAATGTCTTAATCAATTAACAATATTTTCAATACATAAGTGAATAGGTAACGTACCACACATTGCTCTAATCCCAAAGTAAGCAGTTATGTATTGAATATAACAGTAGAACTTGAGTTATGGAATCAGGCACATGTAGAACACCCAGACCTGAGAAAGTGGTTTTTCTACACTAACCCGTCCGAGAATCGAAGGGTCCTCAGGTATGGCGACACCGGTGTGTACCATATCATTCATACACAGTATGCGACCTATACTTAAGAAAATATTGACATTTTCTGAATATTTATTTATAATTGGAGCAGCTGTTGCAACCTTTGGCAAACTTCGTCCCAAGGTATTTCGTTCACACGACGTAAAGCTCTCTACGAAACTAGCTGTGTACATGGCAGTCGTTCTGCCGAACCGCCTTTATGCCTCTGAAACCTGGGTCCTATACCGCAAGCATATCCGCACATTAGACAGATTTTATCTTAGATGCCTACGTGACATTATGAAAATCCACTGGCCGCGCTTTGTTCGAAACACGGAAGTACTTCGACGCGCTAATGTCTGCTGTATAGAGGCATATCTAATGAAGCGGCAATTGAAGTGGTGCGGTCACGTCTCCCGGATGTCTGATAATGCTTTGGCCAAGCGCGTTTTCTATTCTGAACTGCATAATGGCAAACGAAAACAAGGTAGCCAATTACCGCCGTTCAAAGATGTATTTATGCGCCATATGAAGAAATGTACCTTAAATTGGCCAAAATCGGTCGGGTTATTATATTTATTAATTTGTCGATCACAGGATCAATATTGAGGAGATATTGATCCTGATTGAAATACACTAAAGAAATTACTACTGTTTTGTTAAGTAATATTATTCCCAGAGTAAACGTTTAAAGATGGGTTTACTTTTTTCTTCTTTTATATTATTTAAAAAAAAAACAATTATCTAACAACAATTTGTTTCAGCCGTTCTCAAGTCATTCATTTGGTTTCTGATTTTATTTAAAATGTTAATTACATTTTCGTGTACACTTTTTTATTTCACTTAATTAACTATGTTATATGGTAATCGCCAGTAGATAAAATAGTATATTTGTATTTATAAAATAGTAGCGGTAGTGATATCTATATAACATCAGGTTCACAGTTTTTATACGCGCCTGCCGTAAATTCCAGTGCCCTTGACTCACGTGTTGGTCAAAAGTGTGTCTCAGTAGACCTGACTTCTATTGTTTACATGCACCTTGTGTATTTTCTTTACCATTCCCTCTTCTTAATCTTAATTTGTTCTACTTACCTGAATCGTAATACATCCATAAGTTTAATATAAAGGTAATATATGAAATAACTAAAAGAATATTGCATCACTTATCCTACATAAAAGATCTACAACAGTTCTTACTTGACTCCAGTAACATAGTAGAAAGTGTAAAAAAGTATAAATTTTAATTACGCAATTGTTTCTCTAACTTTTTGGTAATTCTATGTTTTTGCTTTTAATATCAGAGGGAAAACTGTTTCTTGCCCGCGCTGCTGCAAAGTTTCTTTTCGAAACATTTAAATTCAAAGCAGTTTCTAAAATTTATATTTAGAATTATTATTAAAGTCACGATAGCCGAGTTGTTGGGTGATCGGAATTTCGAGTCGAGAGACCCGAGTTCGATCCCCAGGTGGCAGTACCAATGAGTTTTTCAAAAACTTATGTACGAATTTCATCGTTGGCTTGGACATAGGGGCGGCGACGGGCTCACCACCTGTCACGTTGTCCCGAAAATATCTTGGGTGGAAGGTGGGTCAAAGGGACTTGATTGTCTAGACTTGACCTCTGTCTACCCCTATATTGGGAATTGCTTGAAGAATTATTATTATTGTTAAGAGTTTTGACGACTCGAAGTAGACTTCGTTTAACCACTTTAGATATGTGTTAGTGTGATGTATATAATTGTTTTTACCATTACCTTTGCACCGTTATCATTATTCCTCTTTGCCGATATTGACTTGACCGAAGGGAAACAAGTGGTCGCTGATGCGGCTGGGTGGGATCGCTGAAAAAGAATATGAATGTTACAATGTTCTTCTTGCCTTCCGCGGCTGATATGTGCTTTGTATGATGCAAGCCTGAATTGACAGTGAGTTGTAAAATTTAACTGCAGGTAGTGAACCTGCGTATCCACAGCCTACGCAGATTAGAGGTGGAAAAGATGCCGGTGCGAATTATTGGGAGGGAGAGAAGGAGAATGCTTCCTTTACCAAGAATGCAGAATGAAGCAGTTTGCTTGGGACGTCTGGATAGTCTACGAAGGGTCATGTATGTGACAGCATTCGTTTGGCACTATCGAAGTAACACCGTAGAGTTTCTATGCAAGCCCAACATCATCGGTCGCGAGGATGGACTTACGTCAAAAAAAATCTTCACGTCATTCCCAAGAAGACTGAGATCTAGACAATTAGGGACTTTCAAAGCACTTTCCACCGAAGTCATTTTTTGGAACAACGTGAAAAGTGGTGAGCCCGTCGCCGTCTGTATATCCAAGCCAACGATATAAATCGTACATAAGTTTTTTGAAAAAAAAAAAACCATTAGTACGAGTCCTGGGTCCAATTTCGATCACGGCTATCGTGACTATATGGATGTATCAATTTTAATGCTAATGAAGATATTTTGTTTCATATCTATAGCTACAACTAATTCTTCTCAAATTTGTTTAAGCAATTACAATATCAGTAACGACGACCCGATAGCCTAGGTGTTAGTGGCACTGCCTTCTAAGGATTGCGGGTCCGGATATCGCAAGGAGTAAACATTTGTGTGATAAATATGAATGTTTTTACTCGTGTCATGGACGTTTATATGGATTATAAATATTTATCATAGTATACTGCACCTTTGACTTGGCCACGACAAGCTCAAACGCATCACCTGAAAAGGTATTCCATATAAGCTGCGGTGAAACGTAAGTCTAGAGGACATTTTTGAGTGATAAAAAACCTCTTATTGTTATTATTTTTAACTTACCTATCGTGTCATCGCCTTAGCTTTTTAAGAAAAGATACTTTATGCCAGTGATACACTGGCATGCAATGTACTTTTATGTACTCCATGAAATTTATCGCATGGAGTAAAATGTTATTGTCGTGCAGTTGCATACCCCTTTTTAGTCATTGGAAAAAATACCAGACCAAAATTAAGAAGAGCGGTGGTGACTAGCAGCGTCTCAGTTGCAATGTCTCTGATACTGCGCTCGCCAATCCGCTTGACAAGCACAGTGATTATGCCAAATGCTCCCGTATGGGATAAGCCTATGATTTTGCCGAAGACTTTTGCAATGGATAGTTACAGTGACTATGACGACATGGTAATGTATGAAGTGGTTTGTGACATATTTAATTACACGTACATATATAAATAAATATATCTACACGCAATTTCCCAACAAAAGGCTAAACGGAGGTCAGGACTAAGTCCTTCCTGACCCACCTTTTAACGAAGCTTATTTGGAAAAACGTGACAGCTGATGAGCCTATCGCCGTATAACACGCGATTCAAACATTTAAATTCAAAACAGTATTAATAACAGTAACAGGATGATTGGCGAATTAAAAGAATTCCATCCAAAACTATGCTTAACCCAGGTACATACCATCAGTTAAAAATGAAATAGTATCTTTTACAGCTCGACCTTGCTATAATGAAAACGAAAAGTTTAACTTGCGCTTGAATAAACCTTTTCAATGTAAATAGTTGATCTTTTTCGATTGAGTCTAGTTGGTTTCAAACGTTCCATACAGATTGAAATATATAACGTTTAAATACTGTAAAGTGGAATTCTACAAATGACCACTACCGGACTAAGATTTTTGCTCAAATATTTTGAAGAGATTAGATCAGGGGAACGTCCGCCAAGCTACTAAATTACTGAGCAGATTAGCGGTTTTTGCACGACCTCAACATAAGACATTTTTTATTCATTACTACATTTCGGCCATAATTCTTGCTCAATATGTGTAATTCCGAGATAAAATATACTCACACACACACTCATTATTTATAAACAGTACAAAATTTATTTTTAATTTTTTTTGTGTATAGGAGTGTTTTGATAAACTGGATCGCCAACCCAGCTGCCAAGCACAGCTATTATGGCAAACATTTTCTTACATGAGAGATCGTTAACTATTGCTGTAATGTAAATAGATTGTAACAAAACATAAATAAAATAAATAAATAAATATCTTCACGCATTTCCCAATACAGGGCTAGATAGAGGTTTAGTCTAGACAATTAAGTCCCTTCGACCCACCTTCCACCGAAGATATTTTTCGGGGCAACGTGACAGGTGGTGAGCCCGTTGCCGTCTTTATGTCCAAGCCAACGATATAATTCGTACATACGTTTTTGAAAAACCCATTGGCACGCGCCTGCCACCTGGGGATCGAACTCGGGTCTCTCGTCTCGAAATTCCGACCCGAATTCCGGTATCGTGAATAAAACATAATTTTCAAATGCACTGCACTGATATGTAACTAAAGCACAGTACAGTTTTAAAAAAGCTAAAACACTGGTCTATGCTATTGGAAACAGCGAGAGTACCACAAACACACCACAGACAGGACAATAAAGAAAAGGTGGTTCTCTACATTCACCCATCCATTAATCAAACCCAATCGTCCGTCATACTAGCTATACCTTGCCATTTGGTAACTACGCCACTCTATCACGTAATTGGACTGTTAATATACCAAATTTTATTTAAATACGGACAGTTGTTCTGACTAGATTGAGTAATAAACATCCGAACAACTAAATATCTATATTAAACCATACATACAAACATTCACATTTCCAATATTAGTGGAATTTGTCATATGCGCTATTTTCCTAATTATAGGAATTCTTTTCCAATGAGTTCAAGGTAATTTCAGCACTTAAAATTACTACTAAGCGTGTATTTTCATCATTTGGCTTCCCCGGAACTTTAGTTTATCTACAACGTTATAGTCATTCCTCTTAGAAGGCATATTATGTTCGGCCATGACACGGCCTCACACAGTGTGCTATCGATACTTGTATTTCGATTCGAAAGAACTTCGATAGTGATCGATTCGATGCAGGGTGTTTTTGTATTTCCGCTTCCTACGCATATTCTATATATACATAAATGTCGCCTGAGGTGTGTTTTGTATAAACAGTTGTAAAATAAATCTATTGTTTGGACAGATCCTAATTTAAGGGTGTATCCTATTTATACAGACAAAATTTCATAAATAATGATATTTACATAACTGCCTCCCAATTAATGAATTTTCTAAGAGTTTGAGTGCAAACGAAAGTAAGTTCTGAATAGGCAATTATTTCCTGAAAGTCGAACATTTCATTAGAAATAACTTTGGTAAGGTCTTTTCATCATCAGATAAAAGTTATCCATTATTAATTTGTAGCGTAACTGAATATAAAAAGTAAACAAATTGATTGAACAAAATGTCCTTTGGGACATTTATATTTCTTTATATTCGTAGCATATATTTAATTAATTACTGTTACTCTGATGAATAAAAACCACAAGTTTATAAATTTATAAAGTTAGTTGCACATATGCTATTTACACATTCATTTCGTGTTTCTTAATAAGTTTCAAATATATGAGTCTAAACGTGATAAAGACTTAATAAATAGAATGAAATAATTCATACTATAGTCAGTATAAATAGGTGTAATCACATATCTTCCTTTTCTACGTTGAACTCAAACACTGCGTTGAATTTATGTGAAGCATAGCGGTGAAGACAGAATTTTATACAGCATCCGCTGTTCCTCCGGTGTTGCAGATGTTCGTGGGCGGCGGTAATCACTTACCATCACGTGTGCCACCTGCTTGTTTGCCTCCCTTTTCTATATAAAAAAAATAAAGTACGCAATATAAACGAATTCATTTTTGTCTACAGAAGGTAGCAGCGGACTCCATTATTTCTAACTTGTTTCTAATTTTCATAAGTAACTTGTTTTTTGCTTGCGGCTTTGCCCGCGTGTGTAGTATAAATGGAATTTATAAATGAGGAAATCAAAAGCGTAATAACAAACTCCCATTATGCGTATAACTTTTCATACTTCTTTAAACGAAGCACAGCTATGCTTTAAATAAATAAATAATTTATAATTATGAGTATAGTTACTGTTAACCGATCCTATCCAATCCGTTTCAAGGGTTTGCCGTAATCGCCATGTTTGGGTGGCCGATGGACGATCACTTTACAAGACACTAGGTACTTCAGACGTTACTGCGTGCAGAGGCGCTTTTAGGAAGCACAACTTCAAAGTCTTTTGTCATAATCAATGTTTATACAGAAAAATTCAGCTTTTGTTAATCATTTTTTGCAGTTTCTAAAGGAATTATATCCGCGACTGATCGTAGACGCCAAGAGGGCTGATTCTTTTCTCGCTCAACGATTATGTCGAACATTCAACGTGATAATGGAGGTGTGTAATTTGTAAAGTGTAACAAGGAGTTTTCTCTACGATTATCGTAGTTTTTAGTTAATAAGTATTGTAAATATAAACATAGTCATGACGGCCGAGTGGTTGGGTGATCGGAATTCGAGTCACGAGACCCGATTTCGATCCCCACGGCTCGTACCAATTGGTTTTTCAAAACTTATGTACGATTTTTTCTTAAAAACTAACGTTAACTAATAATACCTAAAAACACATATACACAAATACGCCGGAAAACATACACACACACACACACACACATACACACTGCTGCACTACAGCCTTCCATTCAACCTTCGATACGCATTTTAAATAAAATCAACGTAAATTTGTAACAAATTCCATCATAGATTCATTCATTCCGCTTAAATGCAATATGTTTTTACTTATTTTATCTTCTTATTCAAACCCTTCTTCAGTTTGTTCGATTAAAAGTTTCTATGAAATTCTATAAACATATGAAACTCACAATGAAGTAATTAAGGATAACAGAAACAACAGTTAATTGTTTCTGTCAGATGTTTGCCGCAAGGGATTTGAAAACTTAAGAGACAAGCAATGTTGCTGTAACGTAGCTGTAGAAATATTATAAATAATATAATTTACTATGTTTATTTACATAGCGTCACCTTGATTGCCTATTTGGTACAAAACCTGCTTTCGAAGCTAAGGGATGCTGGTTCGAATCCCACTAGAATAATCATTTGTGAGTTGAAAACGAATATTTGTACCCAAGTAATGGATGGGCACCAAGAAGACGATAGGCTCATCAACTGTCACGTTGTACCAAACAAACTTCGGTGGAAGGTGAATCAAAAGGACAGAATTGTTGAGACCTCCTTCTATCAGGGTTCTAAGCAAATGCGTGAGAGTAGAAAATATTTACATAGATAATTTTTCGTTGTTCCATTTTACTCAAAAAAATCTTTACATTTCTAACAAATATCTCTTTATGCAAATAGCTTAAGTGTTTGCACCGACATCGTATGTAATGAATAACTTCATGGTGAAATACATTTATATGGAAATTGGCTGAAACGAGATGGAACTTTATGTAAATAACGGCCAATTCGAAGGTTATTCTCAGCATATATTTTTGTGGTTAATATTACTAGGGTTGGATATAAGAAAAGTCTGGTGCAGCAGGGTAAAAGGTGCAGGGAATACTAGATTTATTACGATAATCGATCCGCTTGGCAATCTTAGACTGGCTTGAGTCCTACAGTGGCTTCAACCAAAGATATTTTGAATGAGGGAATGAATGAATAAATATATCTATTTTAATTGTTGAATGTTTACGTCTATTTTTTATCAAATACAAAGTGTATAAATAGATAGAAACAATTTAAAAAAAATAGACGTATATAAATAGATAAAAATACGTATACAAATAAAAAGTTTTTTTGATAAAAAAACAAACGTATAAGCAAACATAACATTTAGAAGAATGAAAAAAAACTTAAGCTTACATAACAATAAACTTAAAATTAAAGAACCGATGCGCTACAATTTTAGCAAATGATACCAACTTCGTTTGCTAAAATTGTAGCGCATCGGTTACTCACTATTAAGCTATATCGGAAATAGTCGGGACTACATATGTCGGGACATAGCACTGTTTTTCAGTACCATCAATTAGATTCGCAATTGCAGTATCTTTACGCAATTACCAATACAGGGGTAGACAGAGGTCTAGTCTAGACAATTAAGTCCCGTCGACTCACCTTCCACCGAAGGTATTTTCGGGACAACGTGACAGGTGGTGAGCCCGTCGCCATCTTTACGTCCAAGCCATCGATGTAATTCATACATAACTACTACGTGCCTGCCACCTGGGGATCGAACTCGGGTCTCTTGACTCGAAATACCACCCAATCACTCATGACTTAAATATCTATGACTATATATTATATAAAAATATAGAACAGAACACACACATACAAAACTATTTTTACCATAGTAAAGTTTAAAATTTTAGTTACAGAAATTCTTTGCCTGGAATCAAATTAAAAAAAGTTATTTTGGACATATTTTATATATAATGAATATACCTTAAAAACTAACTTTTAAATCATTTTTATATATTTCTTTTAAAAATTTATTGAAATGTATTAATGTTATAACTTCTAGATATTTCTTTCACTTACTGTAACGTATTTTTAATTATATTCTCGCATAATATCCAAAACATAAACAGATGCTATCAAAATCAACACCCTGAGCCTGATCCACAGGTAATCAAAGAATTCCACTGCATCCTCGTTAAATATAAATTCATAAAAATCGACAAATTCTTGCGATTTGTAATTCGTGTGGTTGGAATTAGAATTTTCCCGAAAATCTTGGGTAAAATCACGTCCAAAAGTAACCAACTATAATATTTTCGCATCTGACAACACAGGTGACACTTCTTGAACATCTTTGACGGTTTTCGTGTCGAATACGAACTCGAATACGGAGTACCAAATACTTCGTATGGTCATCGCTTTTGCCCAACAAGAGTCTGCTAAATTTAGATTTAGAATTTGTCAAATTTGCCATATGGTTACGGTGTAAGAATATTGCCACTACCTTTCTTCCCGTGGGTGTCGTAAGAGGCGACTAAGGTAAATAGCCTTGAATATCGTTATGGCAACTGATAGATGGCGGGATAAACATCTATAAAAAAATTTGACAAAAATAATCAGACCGATAGGCAGTAGTGTCTAAGGTGCGTAGTGTGATCGCCATTCCGCTTGCCATGCCTAGCGATTATGGCAAATCATCCCAATGGGAGAGGCCTATGTCCTGCAGTGCACATTAATAGGCCGTTATGTTTGTATGTATGTATTTCTCGTATATCCCGCAATATAACTTACGTGAAAGGTAGAAAGAATTTAACTGTCTAGACTTTCGTCTATATATTCTAGAATTTATTCTGTATAGAATTTACTATAATAATAAGAATACGATAGCGGAAAGGTTGATTGATAAAAATTACAGGAGATGAGTTAAGGGATGAGTCTCGTAACAAAAATTGTTTTCGAAACTCACATACATTTTGTACTGTTAGCTAGAACTCTATCACGTCAAGGTCGTCACCTGTCACGTTGTCCCAAAAATGTGAAATATCGATCAAAAGGGCTAAATTGGCACGGCTCTTTCTACCACAGTATAAGGAATGCGTGAAGATATCATATAAATTTGTTTAGAATAGATTTAATAATTGTATGTATTGTATGGGGTGTAGTTAGTTGCCCATTACGACACCGACAGGAAAATGAGAACAATAGTATTATATGTATTTACATCATTGCTAAATAGCGGACTCCTTTATACGGACTCATGATTTGTCTTTATGTCTTGTATTATTTGCTTTGTTAAAGTTTTTTGGGTGAAATGTGTAGTGTAGTTTCTGACTTATTTGTCACGAAAACCGCGACGACAAAATGTCCCGTGAAAATAAATTTAATTAAGATAACAAACACTGATCATTTATTACTGTAGCAACTTTATTCTAGATTTTATTATCACAGAGATTCATATAAAATTGAATTCGTTTGGTAAACAAGGTAATAATAATAATGTTATAAAGTAATAGTTTGTAGTTTGGGAATACAAATAATGACCTTCATTGACCAGTGGCAGAGAATGCATATTATTTTATTTGATGATTAATAGAATAAAATATTTTTATTTTTACTAAGAGTCACGATAGCCGAGTGGTTGGGTGGTCGGAATTTCGAGTGAAGTTCGATCACCAGGTGGCAAGCTATTACTAATGGCTGTTTTCAAAATACGTAAGTACGAATTATATCGTCGGTTTGGACATAAAGACGGCGACTTATTATTATTATATATATATATATATATATATATATATATATATATATATATATATATATATATATATATATATATATATATATATATATATATATATATATATATATATATATATATATATATATATATATATATATATATATATATATATATATATATATATATATATATATATATATATATATATATATATATATATATATATATATATATATATATATATATATATATATATATATATATATATATATATATATATATATATATATATATATATATATATATATATATATATATATATATATATATATATATATATATATATATATATATATATATATATATATATATATATATATATATATATATATATATATATATATATATATATATATATATATATATATATATATATATATATATATATATATATATATATATATATATATATATATATATATATATATATATATATATATATATATATATATATATATATATATATATATATATATATATATATATATATATATATATATATATATATATATATATATATATATATATATATATATATATATATATATATATATATATATATATATATATTATATATCCTCAATTCATTCCTCAGCGCACCTATCATAGGCCTTTTCTAAATCCACGAACGTGCAATAGACCTTCTGGTTTTTATCCAGACACTTTTCGGCTATGCACCGCAAGGAAAGACCTGATCCGTACAACCCATTCTCTTCCTACTTCCATTCCACTCGCCTTATATGCTTTTTCGTCAATCGTTCTTCATTCATTCTCTCGACATGGCCAAACCATCTCAGCATACCTTTCTCAATTTTAGTCACTACATCTTCTTTTCAGACCACAACGTTTCCTTATTTCACCATTCCTTATCCTGTCGCTCAGTTTAACTCCTAACATACTTCTTAATGCTCTCATCTCAACTGCATTTACTCTGCTTTCATGTGTTTCTTCTGCCATACCCAACTTTCACTTCCGTACATGGTGTCAGACCAAAACTCCCTATGCACAGCCAAACGAGCCTTGTTAGACACCATCCGACTGCTCATAAAGGAGTGCAAAGCTCCATTCACCATGTTTCCTGCATTCACTCTTCTTTCAATATCACTCTCACACTTTCCATCTCTTGTGAACTTTGAACCCAGATACACAAACTCATTCACCTGTTCAATTTGTTCATCTCCAATCACTATATTGCAGTCTGTCATGACCTCATCTCTTTTCAAACACCATTACTTTCTTCTTTACATTCATCTTCATCCCTTCCTAACAAAATCTTCACTCTGCTTAGATTGCATCTCCTGCATCTCCTCGGCTGAAGACGCAAGTAATACTTGATCATCAGCATAGAGAAAACATTTGACGAGTAACTCATTCATTCTCAACCCACTTTCATTCTCTTTTAAATCTGTCAAGCAATTGTCCATAAACAGATTAAACAGCCACAGTGACTACACATCCCTGTCTAACACCTTTTCGATATTAAACCATTCAGTGTACGCCCCGTTTATCCTTACACAAGCACAGGAATCCCTATAAAGAGATTGCAATGCTCGTATGAGGATACTGCTGACACCTTTCACGGACAATGCTGACCACAATTCATTCCTCACCACTCTATCATAGGCCTTTTCTAAATCCACGAACGTGCAATAGACCTTCTGGTTTTTAGCCAGACACTTTTCGGCTATGCACCGCAAGGAAAAGACCTGATCCGTACACCCCATTCCCTTTCTAAATCCCGCTTGTGCATCCCATACTTTTTCGTCCGTTTCATTCACAACCCTTTCAATCAACACTTTCGCATACAATTTACCGACGACGCTGAGAAGGCTTATACCGCGGTAATTTACGCAGTCCTGCCGTGACCCTTTCCCTTATATAATGGCACGATTACGGCTTTGCACCAGTCTCCCGGTACTTGCCCATTTTGCCAGCACATATTGAAAAGGCGGTACAGCTGACTAGCCACTAAGCCCTGTCCAGTCCTCAGCATCTCGACGGTAATAACATATCCGGCAGCCTTACCAAATCTCATACTTTTCAACGCTTTTACTATTTCATCCACGCTTATCTCACTGTCATCAACATTTATATTAACCATGGAAGGTGCCGGGTGTTGTACCTGCACTTCCTCTCTTCCAATAAACATTCAAAATACTCTTCCATCTCTTTAACACATATTCTTCTCCTTTTATAATGTTCCCATCTTGACTCCTGATTGTATTCAGCTCCGAGGTAGAGGTTTTTCCTCTGGCTGTATTGACGGATTTCCAGAAAACTTGATGTTTGACTGGAAATCTTCAGTAAACTCTCTATCAAAATCATCCTTTGTTCTTCTTTCTTTCTAGTCACAACATCTTTCGCAGCTGATTTGAATCTTTTATACTTCTTTTCTCGCTTCCTTTATCTCGTCATTCGTCGCCTTTTGAAGTTTTTGGTTAGCTTTTGTTGCTAACCAATCCAACCACGCTTTCTTCTTTTCTTGCACAGCCTTTTGTACATCTTTTATCCATCCACACATTATACTTCTTTCTTCCTTTCCTTTGTTTAGCTACTCCGCATACCTCAACAGCAACATTCACGACTCCTTTCTTCCCAAATGCTCTCCCACAAATCTTCTATCACACATATCTCTTCTATGCCTTTAAAACTTTCTATCAGTTTCTCTGCATACTCGTCTTTCTTATCCTTTTCTTGTAGATTTTCCACTTTAATTCTGTCCAAAACTTGCTCAATAGGCTCGGCTCCTCAGTGTCGCCACCGTTTAAAGATGCCATGTATTCGGGCGCAAGCCAGGAAGTGGTCTGTGTCAAAACCTACACCGCGGTATGCTCGAGTGTCTAGCAGGTTCTTCCTCAATCTTTGATCCACAATAACAAAATCAATTATACTTAGACTCACCTCAATTCTTGTATACAAATGGATCTTTTGTGATCAAACATTGTATTGGCCACGCACAGATTCCATTCCAAGCATACTTCAATTAGATTCGCAAAGTGCAGTATCTTTACTGATACCAAAATACAGAGGTAGACAGAGGTCTAGTCTGAACAATTAAGTCCGTCGACTCACCTTCCACGAAAGGTATTTTCGGGACAACCTTGACCAGGTGGTGAGCCCGTCTCGCCATCTTTACGTCAAGCCATCGATGTAATTCATACATAACTACTACGTGCCTGCCACCTGAGATCGAACTCCGGTCTCTTGACTTTCGAAATACCATAACCACTCCTTGACTTAAATATCTGACTATATATTATATAAAAATGAACAGAACACACACACTTCATTCTTTTACCACTGGTAAGTTTAAATTTTTAGTTACAGAAATTCTTTGCCTGGAATCAAATTAAAAAGTTATTTTGGACATATTTTATATAATGAATATACTGTAAAAACTACTTTTAAATCATTTTTTATAACAACAAAATTTATTGAAATATATTAATGTTATAACTTCTGAATATTTCACTTACCTTAACGTATTTGCAAAATTATATTCTCACGCCAATATCGAAAACTTTATAAACAGATATATCAAAATCAACACCTGAGCCCCTGATCACAGGTAGTAAAAATTCCACTGCATCCTCACGTTAAATATAAATTCATAAAGTGACAAATTCTTTTGATTTGTAATTCGTCAATGGTTGGAATTAGAATTTTCCAATCTTGGGTAAAATCAAATCCAAGTAACCAACTATAATATTTTCGCATCCTGACAACACCAGGTGACAGCGGAACATCTTTGACGGGTTTCGTGTCGAATACGAACTCGGGTGGAGTGCCAAATACTTCGTATGGTCATCCTTTTTGCCCAACAAAAGAGTCTGCTAATTTAGATTTGGAATTTGTCAAATTTGCCATATGGTTACGATTGTAAGTGTGCCACTACCTTTCTTCCCGTGGGTGTCGTAAGGGCGACTAAAGTACGTGCTTGAATATCGTTATGGCAGCTGATAGATGGCGGGATAAGCATCTATAAAAATTTGACAAAAATAAATGAACCGATAGGCGGGATGATGTCCCTAAGGTACTGCGTAGTGTGATCGCCATTCCGCTTGCCATGCCCTAGCGATTATGGCAAATCATCCCAATGGGAGGCCTATGTCACCAGTGCATTAATAGGCCGTTATGTTTGTATGTGTATTTCTCGTATATCCGCAATATAACTTACGTGAAGGTGAAAAGTTTAACTTATCTGAACTTTCGTCTATATATTCAGAATTTATTCATAAATTTACTATAATAATAAGAATACGATAGCGGAAGGTTGATTGATAAAAATTACAGGGGAGATGAGTTAAGGGATGAGTCGTAACAAAATTGTTTTCAGCTCATACATTTTATGTTAACTGAACTCTATCACGTCAAGGTCGTCACCTGTCACGTTGTCCCAAAATGTGAAATATCGATCAAAGGGCTAAATTGGCTGGCTCTTTCTACAGTATAAGAATGCGTGAAGATATCCTTATAAATTTGTTTTAGAATAGATTTAATAATTGTATCATATTGTATGGGTGTAGTTAGTTGCCCATTACGACACCGACAGGAAAATGAGAACAATAGTGTAATATATTTACATCATTGCTAAATAACAGGACTCCTTTATACGGACTCATGATTTGTCTTTATGTCTTTATTATTTAACATTAAGTTTTTTGGAATTGAAATGTGTAGTGTAGTTTCTGACTTATTTGTCACGAAAACCGCGACGACAAAATGTCGTGAAAATAAATTTAATTAAGATAACAAACACTGATCATTTATTACTGTAGCAACTTTATTCTAGATTTTTATTATCACAGAGATTCATATAAAATTGAATTCGTTTGGTAAACAAGGTAATAATAATAATGTTATAAAGTAATAGTTTGTAGTTTGGGAATACAAATAATGACCTTCATTGACCAGTGGCGGAAATGCATATTTGTTTGATGATTAATAGAATAAAATATTTTTATTTTTACTAAGGTCACGATAGCCGAGTGGTTGGGTGGAATTTCGAGTGAGTTCGATCACCAGGTGGCAAGCTATTACTAATGGCTGTTTCAAAATACGTAAGTACAGATTATATCGTCGGTTTGGACATAAAGGACGGCGACGTGTTGGTATATGTATGTATATGTATATGTATGTATATGTATGTATATGCATATATATGTATGTATGTATATATATATGTATATATATATATATATATATATATATATATATATATATATATATATATATATATATATATATATATATATATATATATATATATATATATATATATATATATATATATATAGATATATATATATATATATATATATATATATATATATATATATATATATATATATATATATATATATATATATATATATATATATATATATATATATATATATATATATATATATATATATATATATATATATATATATATATATATATATATATATATATATATATATATATATATATATATATATATATATATATATATATATATATATATTATATATATATATATATATATATATATATATATATATATATATATATATATATATATATATATATATATATATATATATATATATATATATATATATATATATATATATATATATATATATATATATATATAAATATATTTTTTTTTAATTTTTTCATTAATTAAAAAAATTTACTAATAGGCATAAAACCAGTAAGTTTAGTTAGAGGACTGCGAAACATGACATCGCCATTCGACTGTTGTTGTAAACCACTGCAGATAACTAATACTAATACTAACGTATTTAGTTTTAAGGAAAACTTCTTTCTTTCTTAAAACATCTTTGGTCACTGTGTTCTGTGCGTTTAGCCTTTTTTTTTTTTTAATTTTTTCATTAATTAAAAAAATTTACTAATAGGCATAAAACCAGTAAGTTTAGTTAGAGGACTGCGAAACATGACATCGCCATTCGACTGTTGTTGTAAACCACTGCAGATAACTAATACTAATACTAACGTATTTAGTTTTAAGGAAAACTTCTTTCTTTCTTAAAACATCTTTGGTCACTGTGTTCTGTGCGTTTAGCCTTTTTTTTTTTTTAATTTTTTCATTAATTAAAAAAAAATTTACTAATAGGCATAAAACCAGTAAGTTTAGTTAGAGGACTGCGAAACATGACATCGCCATTCGACTGTTGTTGTAAACCACTGCAGATAACTAATACTAATACTAACGTATTTAGTTTTAAGGAAAAACTTCTTTCTTTCTTTCTTAAAACATCTTTGGTCACTGTGTTCTGTGCGTTTAGCCTTTTTTTTTTTTTAATTTTTTCATTAATTAAAAAAATTTACTAATAGGCATAAAACCAGTAAGTTTAGTTAGAGGACTGCGAAACATGACATCGCCATTCGACTGTTGTTGTAAACCACTGCAGATAACTAATACTAATACTAACGTATTTAGTTTTAAGGAAAAACTTCTTTCTTTCTTTCTTAAAACATCTTTGGTCACTGTGTTCTGTGCGTTTAGCCTTTTTTTTTTTTTAATTTTTTCATTAATTAAAAAAATTTACTAATAGGCATAAAACCAGTAAGTTTAGTTAGAGGACTGCGAAACATGACATCGCCATTCGACTGTTGTTGTAAACCACTGCAGATAACTAATACTAATACTAACGTATTTAGTTTTAAGGAAAACTTCTTTCTTTCTTAAAACATCTTTGGTCACTGTGTTCTGTGCGTTTAGCCTTTTTTTTTTTTTTAATTTTTTCATTAATTAAAAAAAATTTACTAATAGGCATAAAACCAGTAAGTTTAGTTAGAGGACTGCGAAACATGACATCGCCATTCGACTGTTGTTGTAAACCACTGCAGATAACTAATACTAATACTAACGTATTTAGTTTTAAGGAAAACTTCTTTCTTTCTTAAAACATCTTTGGTCACTGTGTTCTGTGCGTTTAGCCTTTTTTTTTTTTTTAATTTTTTCATTAATTAAAAAAAATTTACTAATAGGCATAAAACCAGTAAGTTTAGTTAGAGGACTGCGAAACATGACATCGCCATTCGACTGTTGTTGTAAACCACTGCAGATAACTAATACTAATACTAACGTATTTAGTTTTAAGGAAAACTTCTTTCTTTCTTAAAACATCTTTGGTCACTGTGTTCTGTGCGTTTAGCCTTTTTTTTTTTTTTTTTTTTAATTTTTTCATTAATTAAAAAAAATTTACTAATAGGCATAAAACCAGTAAGTTTAGTTAGAGGACTGCGAAACATGACATCGCCATTCGACTGTTGTTGTAAACCACTGCAGATAACTAATACTAATACTAACGTATTTAGTTTTAAGGAAAACTTCTTTCTTTCTTAAAACATCTTTGGTCACTGTGTTCTGTGCGTTTAGCCTTTTTTTTTTTTTAATTTTTTCATTAATTAAAAAAAATTTACTAATAGGCATAAAACCAGTAAGTTTAGTTAGAGGACTGCGAAACATGACATCGCCATTCGACTGTTGTTGTAAACCACTGCAGATAACTAATACTAATACTAACGTATTTAGTTTTAAGGAAAACTTCTTTCTTTCTTAAAACATCTTTGGTCACTGTGTTCTGTGCGTTTAGCCTTTTTTTTTTTTTAATTTTTTCATTAATTAAAAAAAAATTTACTAATAGGCATAAAACCAGTAAGTTTAGTTAGAGGACTGCGAAACATGACATCGCCATTCGACTGTTGTTGTAAACCACTGCAGATAACTAATACTAATACTAACGTATTTAGTTTTAAGGAAAAACTTCTTTCTTTCTTTCTTAAAACATCTTTGGTCACTGTGTTCTGTGCGTTTAGCCTTTTTTTTTTTTCAATACTTAATTTTCTGAAAAAAAAATTATGCTTACGTTTACTATACTTATAAACTAAGAACTACAATAATCGTATAGCCCTTCTCCTCGTGATATACAATCACAATCTAAACCAACGGGATATCCCATCGTTTTTGTGAGTTTGAGTCCTGTGGAATATTCTCGCCGGGACAGAGACGTACCCATATTTCTCTTGCCTCGCTAGCAAAGGTCAAGTCCAAATCATTGTTAAGAATTGTACTGGATGAATTGTGAATAATATTAATTTGAATTATGAGTATGGAGCAAACATGCTTTTCTCTTTACGCATATACTTCCTAATGTGAGTCAAACGCTGGTATCACTATATATTACGGTATGTAGATAGAGAAAAGAATGATATAATTATTATGTACTCTATGTAATGCGCAATCTTCAATCATCACATATTTTAACAATGTCGTGTTTATCTGTAGTATTTTTAATTACCATCTAGTCAACAAATAGATTTGAAAACCATAACTGTCATATACCATATCGTATATTGGTGACGTATATGCATGAAATGACGTATCGAAATGCTCGTTAATATGATATGCATAATTTATGGCCGCCGCGAGCCTTTGACGCCTAAAAGATTTCTGAATCTTAATGCATGGCAAATCAATACATACTGTACTATATATACACTGTACATATAGTAACATATGCAGTGAATAAATACACCCTTGTCAAGAAGACGCCCTGGGGGCACTTTTCATACAAAAACCGTTAGTAGAGAGTGACGTCAAATACTTTTTACAGGCTACTATTCTATTTAATATATTGTAAACAAAATAGCCTAAGCAATGAAAGTATTATATCATAGTACATAGTTATAACTTGTTAATCATCATCATGACGGTCGCAAAAGGGATAAGGGATAAAGATCGCAACCTTGCATCTTAGACGCTGCTCTTCGTCACCTGTGAGCTGACTTAAAAGCCTTAGAAGTAGCCTATTATACTTTAAGGCTTTTCCCATACGACACCCATAGGAGGAAAGTTATAAGTATTCTTACGCCGTAACCTCATGCAAAACTATACAGTTACTATATAATCTATTTAATAACACCAAAATTACATAAATATTCTTCTTATATAAAAATCTGCCCGGGCTAAGCATCAATAAACTTAAGATCTACTTAACGACGTAACTTGACTTTTGTACGATCAGTATACGCTCAAAACTGAGGAATGGAAGTCCCTTGGAAAGGCTATTTATATCAGCACCCAAAGTAATGGAAACAAATTGCACTTCGATTCTGAAAAATATCTAGCAATAACGGCTGTCCCGCTACTGCATAGACTCTACGGAATACGTTTATTTCGAGAGTTCTCTGTAAATTGATATTATTTTTTATTCAACAAACAATGAGCGACTATTATTTTGAACTAGTAGTGAGAAGGTTTGTTAAAAATAACAATATTTACTTTAACACTTCCGTTACGGCGTAGGAATATACAAACTTTTTATTGTCTAATGCGTTGAACATGCGATTGACTACGACACCATTAGTCATCTCGAAAGATAGACCATTGACGGGCAGCAACGTTTAAGTTACAAGGTGCTGCAATCGCCCATCCGGATTCCACAGTCGAGCAGGGCTATTGTAACCAATTAATGATTAGTGTCCATAATCGCCATGCTTGGCGATTATGGACTTTTAGCAAATTTAATTGGATTTTAATGGCCCTTATGATTTTAATGGTCCATTTAATTATGACAATTCTCTGGATACATAAATACATATAAGCAGCTACCCGAACACCTACCAAAAAATCACAACTTCTATAGTAACAATTTGAATTTTTTTTAGTAAACTTTTCAATGTATTTCGGATTAAGTAATATAATCGTATTTATATAAGCCACGATATCCGAGTGGTAGGGTGGTCGGAATTTCGAGTCAAGAGACCCGAGTTCGATCCCCAGTTGGCAGGCTCGTACCAATGGGGTTTTCAAAAACTTATGTACGAATTATATCCTTGGCTTGGACATAAAGACGGCGACAGGCTCACCACCTGTCACATTGTCCCGAAAATATCTTCGGTGGAAGGGACTTAATTGTCTAGACTAGATCTCTGTCTATCCCTGTATAGGGAATGGCGTGAAGATATTTTTTTTAAATATAAAGTAAAATATAAAAGGTAGGTAAGGAAAAAAAGGTGAGTAAGGTAGCTAATAAGTTACAATAGCCGAATGGTTTGGTGATCGATTTTCGACTTGAAGTTCCTTCGTCTGGGCTCGTACCAATGGGTTTTTTTTAAATATGTACGATTTATATCGTTGGCTTGGACAAAAAGTCTTTGACAGGCTCACCACTTGTCACGTTGTCCTAAAACTTAATTGTCTGTCCCAGTCTACTCCAGTATTGTGAATGGCGTGAAGATTTCGTAGTAAGATAAGATCTAAGAAAAATATTTGCAGAAAATTGCCGGCGACATCGCAACATGATTATTACAATAGTCAATTTAGATTAAAGCCTTTCAACATCGGCTTAATAAATCTGATAGATTAATATTGTTTGATTACTTGCTGTTTATCTACTATGGTTTTTGTGAGAATTATTCAAATTCATACACATACACATAGTTCGACGAACTTATAACCTGTAATTGGAGAAAAAAGGTTCTCGAGTGGCAACCTAGTATAGGCATACGCAGTGTAGGACGACTCTCCACGAGATGGAGAAACGACTTGTAAAATGTTGTGGGAAGTCGATGGATGGACGGCTGGGGACCGTTATTTGTGAAAATCTTTCAGCAGTGGACTCTTAAGAGGCTGTAAAGAAAAATAACTATTATATACAAAATAATTAAAAATGGACAAGAAACTTTTTTTCTTATTTATAATATTTATGTGGTTCTTCACTGTAGGCCAAATGAAGAAACTCAAAGTAGCAGAACAGGCTATGAGCTATGCTCGGTGTTCCTCATCGTGAAGACTTCGGATTGGCGAAAAACATCTATAGAAGAAGCAGCATAACCAACATCTGTTTAGAAGTAAATGGCAGAACGGATTTGATTCCCAGAAGTGTCAATGTAGAAAATTAATATTTCAATATCGTCTCGGGTATGGGTGTTTATGGTAATTTCTTTGTTTCAGATTCCATAACAGAAATGCTGTAGCTACCTGTATTTTATTTACTATTTATTACTGTATTATAAATAAACTTTATTCACGCGTAGCTCTCAGATAGTTCTACTATTTATTTCAAATACGTAGCTTACATGATTTATGCCGTCAGCATTTCCATTGCTGGTACCATTTAAATGAGTGAAATTAATGTTCAAATTAATTTATTACCAACTTCAACATATGTAATAATAGCAGGTTTTTATGACAAATCTATTTAGGGGTAAATCGCAAAGCTTTTTTAAATTAACAAAATTGCTAAAGCTTTATAAGAAATTCACGAATTCTGTTTCTTCTATTGCATTTAAATGTTCGAATTTCGGGTATTGTTTGATAAGCTTTTATCGAAAAGCTTTCTCGTATTATCGACACAATTTTTTGTCGTGGGGTATCGCAGTAAGATTATTTATTTACAACTTATATATATATATATATATATATATATATATATATATATATATATATATATATATATATATATATATATATATATATATATATATATATATATATATATATATATATATATATATATATATATATATATATATATATATATATATATATATATATATATAGCAGCAGAGAGGAGGAACATGAATTTTACTTGTGAAAGTCATTACTTTTTTTTAATCTACCACCGTTTCGTAATGGTGTTTCGCTTACGAAGAAGAATAAAGCGAAAGAAACTCCATAGGTATGCTCGTTTTGTCCCTTTTTGGAGGTAGAAAAGAATAGGCTTCATCAACAACAAAGTTACTGGGCGTCGAAAGTGCTCAGAACTTTGAGAAAAGAATGGTAAGGTTTGTTTGTTGTTAAACCTACATACAACATACTGCCGATATACTTGAATAATTTTTATAAAAGGTAAATTACTACTTTTTTTGCATCTTTCATTTCAACATGTTACAAGTTACGAGTTAAAGTATCAGTAAATGTAAACATTTGTTAATTTGTTTGTTTTTTGTTATTTAATTTTAAATTTTTCTAAATAATAGCAATTTATTTAAAATTTAAAATTTCGACTGATGCACGTAAGACAAGGTGGGTCAGAGGTAAATGCGTTGTCACGGTTTGGTAAAGGTCGCGGGTTCGAATCCCGCCTGTGACAGTTGAAATTAAAAAAAATATTTGTTATCCTTAATTTTCTAAAAGAAACTTCAGCATAATTGATAAATAATTTATTGTATAATAATTTATGAAATCAATAAAAAGTTTAGTAATAGCAATGTGTTTATTATAAGATACACTTATTTTTTTTTTTTCAATATATTTAAGATATATATATATATATATATATATATATATATATATATATATATATATATATATATATATATATATATATATATATATATATATATATATATATATATATATATATATATATATATATATATATATATATACATATATATATATATATATGTATATATATATATATATATATATATATATATATATATATATATATATATATATATATATATATATATATATATATATATATATATATATAGTGGCATTGTTTTTGGCAAAAACAAAAACACTTATTATGGTAAGTCAATAAGTATGATAAGTGCATTGATGTTATAAATTTTAAGGCTTGTGTCACATTGTGTCGCATGCATATAACATCAATAAAAGTCATAGAAACGCCATAAGTTTTATTTTAAAAATATAAATAAAAATTTTCGAAGTGCTTTGGGGTTGAGGGAATTATCTTGAAAAACTTCGTTTTATAATAAACAAGAATTCTAAAAATTGATGTTTTGGCCTCAGACACGTCCTAGTTACCTATTCCAGGTGGTTTAACTGAAATATCTTCAATGTACAGTCCAGACCCCATAAGAATTTTATAATATATACCTAAGATCTAAGAATTTTCAAATGAGTATGAAACTCGTCAACATGGAAATGAGCAACGCTACGCTTCAATACCCTATGATAACGAGAAGAATATTTTGTATTTATTTTAACATAAAATGATAAACGATAATTATGACATATATAACATATATATGACATATATAAATGTTCAAATCTTCAATCGTCAGCGATGACTAGCATCGCTTTGAAGATTTGAACGTTTCACTTCACTGAAAGGCCCACTGCATCCTATAATCCCCCATGCAAAGGAAGAGGATTTTTTTATAGAATAGGGGGCAAACGAGCAAGTGGCCCACGTGATAGGAAGTGATTACAGCCGCCCATGAACACCTGCAATACCAGAGGAATTGTAGATGGGTTGCTGGCCTTTAAAAAAGGTATAGGCTCTTTTCTTGAAGGTCCCAAAGTCGTATCGGTCCGGAAAAACCGCTGACGGCAGCACATTCCATAAAGTGCAAGTCCGTGGCAGAAAATTCCGCGAAAAACGCACTGTGGCCGAATGCCAAGCATCAAGGTGGTGTTGATGGAATTTTTGACTATGCCGTAAGGTTCGATGGTGAAATTCAGCGGCTGGGATTAATCCGAACAATTACTCGGAGCACGCCCCGTAGTAAATCTTATAAAAAATGCAAAGAGATGCAACACCTCTTCGCAATGCCAGGGGATCTAGCCTATCTGCTAGTACATGGTCGTCGACGATACGAGCCGCTCTTCGTTGGATACGATCAAATGAAAGGAGCTGACACTGGGGTGCCTCCGCCCAGAGATGCGAACAGTACTCCATGTGCGGCCGAACCTGCGCCTTATAAAGTTGCAAGCGGTGGGTCGGCATGAAGTACTGATTTATTTATGAACATCATAAAGATACTGATGATTAATCCAACGTACATAGACACGTAGGTAAATAAAGACTATCTAGTAATCAAAACATAAGAAAACTTAGCTCGAATATCTACTTCAGAAAATATTACTTTAAACAAAAAAATTACAATGAAAAAAGCATATCAGCATGATTTCTGCTAAAAATCTTATCTTTCATGGAAAAGAATAATGCGATTTGGAATATTAAAACAAATGATTACTCAATCCTTTTAAAGATAGTTTAATATTTATGTATTTCTGAATTCCGTAAGCAATTCCTTTATGTAAAACAGCGGTTACATCGTTATTAACATTAATTAATGATTGAACTAACCTAAGCCTCTTAATTGTGATACATTATTTACAGAGTGACAGATATCAAATAGATTTACACGTGTGTTACCAAACATGGTATCTGGAACAGCATAGGATGAGTAGTGACTTTAATGTCACTTTTAGTCATGATAGCCGAGTGGTTGGGTTATCCGAATTCGAATTCGAATCAGAATTCGAATGTATTATCTCAAAAACTTATGTACGATTTATATCATTAGCTTGGACATAAAGACGGTGATGGGTTCACCATCTTTAACGTTGTCTAAAAAATTTCTTCTATGTCCATATACGTTACAATAAAATAAGCCTACATAATCTTTTTCATATCTTTTTCATTATCTTGGTTAAAAATTGTTAAATATTATTTCCTATAGTTGAAACGTAATTTGTATATATGAGTTTGGTCTATTAAAACTCAAATATATAGATTGGACAAACTACACTGAATTTAGCAGCAGTCGATTTCCTTGGTAATTTTTACCTTTAATTTTTTATATTTTTTTAATCAAGTTTATTTATTTAATCTCTATTACACGCCATATAATACAAATGGTATGTTTTTTTTTTAATAATTTCTTTGAAGACAAATCTTATTTATGTGAATCATGCATCTGACAAATTTAGTATCAATAAGTTTCTAACAATAATTTGTTTTTACTTTTCCATAGCCCGAGCAATATTACGTGAACTATCTGTAACAAATATGAAGATGACCTTCTTGTGTTACAAGGTAATCCTTGAAATAATAACTTAGAGTTATAACATGATACGTTACGTATAAGCTTACGCTAACCCTTTGAGGATTAAAATATTAAATGTGTGTAATTAGAGATAATGTAATGTACTGTTGTATTTTTTGATTTTAACTGTGGTAACTGGTATAAAAGGTTATTTAAGTCACCACACTACCTATATTGGCTGTGTAGTATCGGTGTAAGAAAATACCACATCCTTTTTTCCCATTGGTGTTGCAAGAGGCAACTAAGTTTTAAAAATGCAATTGGGTACCAACAAATATGAGCTATTTCGAAAAATACCTGACAAAAATAATGCAGATGTGAGTGGTACTGACATCATGAATGCGCTTAGACCAACCTTTAATGACCAATAGTGGGAACATAGAATACTTAGAGACATAGTATAGTATATGGATAATTAACAGTTTCTAAGGTACGAAGTTGTTAGTACTGCGACCATTTTGCTTAGAGGCCTGTAATGCAGTGAATATTTGCCAGTGTTATGTACGAATATTATGTATTTAAACGTAATTAAAGCTTTATTTAAGGCGTATCAAGTATAATAGGAGGAAAATCTATGGGCTGAAAATAAGTATTCACTTGAATAAGTATACTTTTTTCTTTTTTCATATTGTAATCTCGTGTAAATGAACGACACAATGTTCTTATGAGAATAGAGTTCTTTACACCCAAAAAAAGTGTCTACCCTTTTGTTGCTTTTCTTTAAATCCTGTATTTACACAGACTACGCTTTATTTTGTTATTCATAACTTTTTTAAATTTATTTATATATATATATATATATATATATATATATATGTATATATATATATATATGTATATATATATATGTATATATATATATGTATATATATATATATATATATATATATATATATATATATATATGTATATATATATATAGATATATATATATATATATATATATATATATATATATATATATATACATATATATATATATATATATATATATATATATATATATATATATATATATATATATATATATATATATATGGAGGGTGGTGCTCTTCTTCTTCTTCTTCTCTTCGGACCAGGTAGCATATACCTTTTTATATTTTCATGCGGAGGGTTGCGAAGTAATTTTTTAAATAACAACTTTACAATGAATTTCCGCAAAGTAACGTCTGAGTCAATTAACTATCTTTGTTATGGTTGTTTGTATGGTTTTTACGGTACTCAGATCCATCTTGATTGATAAAATACCATTTACTGAATATTATATTTCAACTTGGGTACCCCCAATTTTAAAATCCATCGCCATTATCTCTTAGTCGTCTCATATGCAAACCACACGAAGAAAAGTGATAGCAAAGTACTACGCGAATAAAACACTGGTCAACTCATGACATCCATAAAACATTACACGGGTATTCCACCTTACGCCCATCAAATAAAGCGCAAGTTGAAAAAAAGCTTCCACGTTATACAAAATTTTAAACGTGGTTGCAATGGTTCACGAATAGTTATTTTACAATTTACGGGAGTAAATATCTCCCACTAAACAATGTTAGTGGAATGCGGAAAATAATAGTAGCTGTAAAATACAGGGACTCTGAAGAAATTTATTTAGTAACCGGAAGTTTGTCGTTTGGCCGGTCATTTAAAGTAAATTTTCGGAAGTAATTAAATAATAGAATGTTTCAGAGACTGTTACTATTGAAGAAACTTAAACTTTTAATACAAAAAAAAATACTACGAAATTCGTAGTATATTTTTTTGTATTAAATATATATGGGTGATATTAAATACTCTCTCTTTGATATGAAATACAAAATGTGGATGATATTCCTCATCCAGGTAATAATAATCAATAAATATATAAATATCTTCACGCAACCCCCAATACAGGGGTACACAGAGGTCCAGTCTAGAAAATTAAGTTCCTTTGACCCACCGTCCACCGAAGATATTTTCGGGACAACGTGACAGGCGGTGAGACCATCGCCGTCTTTATGTCTAAGCCAACGATGTAATTCGTACATAAATTTTTGATGAAATCATTTACAATGTTGAAAATTTATCTTATACGATAAATCTTTATTAAATAATCCCAAAGACAAATAATAACAAATGTGTTATATTTGCTATAAATGTTACATTTAATTTAACTATAATCTATGTATTAAATTAAAACAAATAATTAAAAAATACTACAAAGAGTATTGAAATTTTAAAAGTACTCAGAATGTATCATCAAGGGGAGGGTCAAGAGTACTCGGATACCTAGACGGGCATGTATGAAGATGATGAATCTGAAAGAAGCGAAAGAAGTATGTAGGAATCGTGACACTTGGCGATCTGTTCTCTCTGGCTACCCCGTCAGGGATTGTGCGTGAAGATAAATAAATAAACTCAGAATGTATATTATGTTATTTATTCATGTTTGAGAAATTTTATTTCAAATTCCGAGTGTCAGGTAAAAATACGAGTAGTTATATTATATACAAGATTCATCGTGTATACCATAGTATCAGTCTTTCGGGGTCATCGTAGTAGTCCTTCGAGGGTATGTAACATTAACGGCGTTTACGGAGAGAAAACTACGAACGAACTCACTTGCTTTAAATATTTCCTATCTGGAAATTATGAAATGAAAAATTAACCTCAAATTAACCTCGTAAATTACAGAATATTCAGTTTACAATAAAGATGCTAACCTTGGTTGTTTTAAGGATGCTACAACCTTAAAACAATCTAGGTTATCATTCAAACAATCTAATTGTAATTGGCATGATAAGAAAATCTTCACACATTTCCCAATCCAGGGCTGGCCAGAGGACAAAATAATTAGGTTGTTTCGACCTACATTTCACCGGAGCTTATTTCTGGGACAACGTGATAGGTGGTCAGCCTGTCGCAGTCTTAATGTTCAAGCAAACGATATAAATCGTACAGAAGTTCTCAAAAAACTCATTGGTACGAACCTACCGCTTAGGAATCTAACTCTGGTCTCCTGATTTGTATTTCGTTTACGCAACCACCCGGCTATCACTAAAATATTGTCACAAGAGTTTACAATACTATGAATTTATTACAGCAAGCCGAAACCATGTTTCAACACCCAGACGATGCCGTAAATGTAAAAATACATACATACATATCATCACGCCTCTTTCCCGTAGGGGTAGGCAGAGACCACTTCTTTCCACTTGCTACGATCCTTACATACTTGTTTCGCTTCGTCCACTTTCATTATTCCCTTCATACATTCTCTTCGATTCAGGGTACTCTTGACCTGGCCTTTTTTCAGGACGTCCCTGATTTGGTCTTGAAACGTCCGCCTAGGTCTTCCCTTCCTACACTTCCATTCACACTCGCCTTATATGCTTTTTTCGTCAATCGTTCTTCATTCATTCTCTCGACATGGCCAAACCATCTCAGCATACCTTTCTCAATTTTAGTCACTACATCTTCTTTCAGACCACAACGTTTCCTTATTTCACCATTCCTTATCCTGTCGCTCAGTTTAACTCCTAACATACTTCTTAATGCTCTCATCTCAACTGCATTTACTCTGCTTTCATGTTTCTTCTGCCATACCCAACTTTCACTTCCGTACATGAGTGTCGGAACCAAAACTCCCCTAATGTAAAAATAGATTGTCACTATTTCGTAGTCTACAATCCTTACTTAACAGACCGATTTATGATAGTTAATTGACTCAGGCGTTACTTTGCGGAAATTCATTGTAAAGTTGTTATTGAAAAATATACTCCGCAACACTCCGCATGCAAATTGCATGCGGAGTGTTGCGAAGTGATTTTTTCAATAACAACAGCACGATTAGTACCACTAAGAACATAAAGAGAATATGCCGTTATCGCCATAGCAATATCTCTACTTCCCGCTTTCGACGCTGCTGCTTATAGATACAGTTTATAGTATTTTCCAGTTACACATAAAAAATTATAGGATAACTTCCTCCGAAGATATTTTCAGGACAACGTGACGGGTGGTGAGTCCGTCGCCGTCTTAATGTCCAATCCAACGATGTAATTCGTACATAAATTTTTTTATAAAACCCTTTGGTACGAGCCTGCTACCTGAGGATCGAACTCGGGTCCCTCAACTCCAAATTCCGGCCACCTAACCACACGTCACCACACACCACTATGTCAATATTTCTGTGAACATCTCTAACATAATATTTTCCCTCGTAAATAATACTTTGAGAATACTTATGATAACGGCGGAACTTGCAACGTGATGTTTCACAGTCCTCAAAATTATATAAATATGTTAATGACTATTGGGTTTTTTAAATAACCAGCACATCTAAAATCGTTTGTAAAAGAAGATTTTTTTAGTTTCATAATATATTTCACGCACAGTTACAGATTAATACTCATATGTAAAAATATAAGTGTATGATGTAACGAGCGTATGAGTTCATTAAACAATTCCATAATAATTCTCCCAAAGCATGTAACGTAAACGTATTTTGTACCTTTATCAGCAATACGATTAAATTATACTTGCAACGAAAACTACAATATTTGATGTAATTTTCCAATATTACTTTACAATTTTGGCTTCACGGAATCGATGCTCGTGCCATAGCATAATTTTATCACAATGGCAATTCGTTGTAATGTATACTTTGTCAACATATTTCATTAACATGTTATGTATTCTATACATAACTATATTACATGTTATAAAATTTCTCCATTTCATATTTATGAAAATATTTCATTTAAATTTAAAATAATTCAATTACATGTCACGATAACCGAGGGGTTGGGTGATTGAAATTTCGAGTCAAGCGACCCGAGTTCGATCCCCAGGTGGCAGGCTCGTACCAAAGGGTTTTTCAAAAACTTATGTACGAAGTATATCGTTGGCTTGAACATAAAGACGGCGACGGGCTCACCACCCGTCACGTTCTCCCGAAAATTTCTTCGGAGTAAGGTAGGTCAAAGGGACTTAATTGTCTAGACTAGACCTCTGTCTACTCCTGTATTGGGAATTGCGTGAAGATATTTATTTATTTACAGAAAAATGTGTTTAGAAAAATGTGGGCCTTTAATTTAAAAAAAAAAGTGTGTAGAATAGTAATTTTACATTTTACATACTGAAGGAAAACATAATCACGAGTATTTAGTAATTAAGATAATACCTAGTACAAGGTAAAAAATAAAATAAATAAAATAAAATATCTTCACGCAATTTCCAATACAGGGGTAGACAGCGGTCTAGTCTAGACATTTAAGTCCCTTCGACCCACCTTCCACCGAGGATATTTTCGGGACAACGTGACAGGTGGTGAGCCTGTCGCCGTCTTTATGTCCAAGCCAACTATATAATTCGTACATAAGTTTTTGAAAAACCCATTGATATGAGCCTGCCACCTGAGATCGAACTCGGGTCTCTCGACTCGACCACTCGGCTATCGTGACTTTTTAAAGTTTATCATCGATTATAATATTGAAGTTTGCAGAAATTTTAACAAACCATTATGTAGTGTCGTGTGCAATAATACTGATATATCTGTTATATAAATCTGAATAATTATATATTGGTATGGCTTCAGCTGCTTTAATAAAGAAGTAATGTGTACATAGGACTGTCACTACCAAACAAACCTCTCAAATAATTATCCTTTAGATGTCAGAACAGAAATTTTAATAGTAATATTGTACCAACAGTATGCTTGAAATGGTAATAGTCTTGTACACGTTTATTATATACGGAGTAAGGAAATTCATTGACGGGAAATTCATTGCTGCAAGTTTCTAACAAGAGTAGGTTCTCAACTCGTTAGCTGTAATCACACATGCAATTTGTCAAGTTCTATGCTCATAATTCACGGTATATTATTCTTATTTGTGTAAACATATCTGCAAAATATTTTAATAAATTGAAAGTTTGTTTTTTTTTTGCATTATTTGAATACACGGAGTAGGGCTGTACGATAATTGTGTTTTAGATAATAAGTATTGCAAATGTCTGTTACGCGAAAAAACAGAAAAAATCAGCGGTCGCGACCCAGTGCTGTGGTAGTCAGAGATCTAAATTTAAAGATTTCAATCATTTTAACTCATTAGAACTTATTTTCCACGTCGTGGCCGTTAGCGAGCTATTCGCAGTCTTGGAAACGAAGCTAAGGATACCGAGCCTTCGAACTCGAGTCTCCTGACTCAAATTTGTATCACCAAACCAATCAGTCACTGACTTAAGTAACGAACTCTCACACCCCGAAAATGATAAAACTTTGTGATTATGTAATTTACATTGAATTTTGGTATGCATATCCTGGTGGAATTTTTGTTATTAAATTAAAGAGATACTCGTATTAAAAAAATCAACTGAACGGCCGGTCGGAATTGAATAATTGAAAACCCTTAGTAAGAAACATTCATCAAGTTTTCATACTTTTTTATCTTCACGCAATTCCTGAGACTTGGGTAGGCAGTCTACACGTTGAAGCTTCTTGATCTTTCAACATAGTTCTCACCAAAGCCTATTTGGGACAACGTGACTGTTGATAGATCTATCTATCTTAGTCTCTAATATTCTTTTTTTTTTTTGCATATTACCAATGTACGTAGATAGTATTTTTGCAAATACATAACAACTATGAATCAAGTAGAAATAATCATATTTATCACAAAATGTTTGTCCCTAGCGGGATTCGAACCTACAACCCAGAGTTTGAAAGTATTGTCACTACTTCGGGTCGGTCGGGTCGTCTACATATTTTTCAAACAATATCCACAGTTCCCGTGGCGATGTATAAAACCAATAAGATAAATTTTATGCTAAACTTAAAATAACAACTTATGCTATATTTTAATATATATAAGTAATATGAATAATATTACAATCCAGCTATAGCAACAATATACAACATTCTAGTCACGTTTGGTCAGCATTGTTACACTGAGGAAATTTTAATGACAAACAAACCTGCTGAAAATAGAAAGGGGCTGTGTCGCGAGGTACCGGATGTGAATAATGAACTTCGTTTGGTTGTTTTTATGACTTAAATAATTCTGAACTGAGGGAATCAAACTGAGCGGGAGCGTCAAAAATTCATATTTAGAATTAAATGAGCCCTTGTGTACGCGATTTCTTTTTTAATTTCGCCTTTCAATTTACATTTTTACCTTCTCGCATTATATTAGACCCGACTTTCACCGAAGCACATTTGGGTCAACTTAAATATCGTTGTTTGCAATTCTTTAACTCAAGTAATTTAACGACTTGCTTTGGAATTAAAGCAATGTATGTGATGTTGTCCCTGTGTGTATTATTTTATAACTTCAGGCAAATTCCCACATTAAGCAGAAGTTAAGCCAGTCACGTTCTTTTGACTCACTTTTCACCGAAGTTTATTTGAGAGGTGATAGTTGGTGACTATCGCCATCCATATGTCTAAGCTAATGGTACATATATTTATAAACATATATGTAAGATTTAATGCTTGAAATGATTTATTTGTCAAGAAGAATGCACACATCTTCTTTTTCCAAACACTGACCGGCATACGAAGAAATCATTGCCAATATGGCGGTTTCACAACATCTTTAATTATGTACAATATATATTATTCATTATATGTTGAAACAAAAACCAAAGAAAACAAAGCAAAACAATAAGTTGAAAGAGTTGTAAATATCTTTGAATAATTATTATCGCACTAAAGTTTGGAAGTTAATAGCTAAACAATGACCTACCTTTAATTTTGGTCGAAAAAAGAAAAATAAATAAAAATCTTCATGCAATTCCCAATACAGGGGTAGAGAGAGGTCTAGTCTAGACCATTAAGTCCCTTCGACTCACCTTCCTACAGTAGATTTTCACAGATATTTTTGTTTGTATATATGAATATATCGGAAACTGTTAATTATGGCTGAGTAAAACTTCATATGTCCCACAGAATTCAACGACATCTAATGGTTAATTGATGGTAAAAAAAAAATATAATAAAAACTGTATCTTTACTAGTGACAACTGGCACCATTACTGTATGAAATGCACAGCCCTGGTGAGAAACGATTGAAATGGAAGTGGGCTGGTCACGTGGCAAGACAGAATACAAGATGAATAGAATAGAAGCCGTTAATTTGAAGAGAGCTCTGGAAATCTTTAGAAAGCTCGACAGGTAGAAAAGATAAAATAAATTCCTGGTGAATATTGGACAAACAAGGGGCTAAGAACAACCTGAAAACTGTTGAAAAGGAGTTATTTCTGCGAGGGCTGTTAACTTAATTATTTATTGAATTTTATTTATATCAATATATGCAAATAAAAAATTTCATTTATATGCAATAAGCTCCATTCCCGTGACACAACCTGGTATTTAGACGTACACGCTATTTCATTGTGCCATCAGCTCTGTGGTCCCGTCAATGTAATGTATTTATAATTGATTTGTTTATGTATTTATATTATGTATACACATTTTAGTCGCAAAGAAGTAAGAATAAACAATGAAAATAGGAGTAATCATTATATTTTTAACTGCACGTTCATATAAAATATGTCTACGAAACACGAGTCGAGTTAATTTAAATTCGTGTTTCAGAAACGTAGTAATATAAGAGAAATAAGGATAAGAGGTGTCACGGGTAATGAGTTTGACTCACATATTCCAACACAAGAATTAATCCAATTTAGCGATGATACGTAGATTAAGAGGTTAAAGGAGAATAGGATTGTTTGAGTTTGGGATTTTGAATACAATTGTTTGAAACCGCAATCACATTTGTACCAAATGTTATTTACAAATGAGATTTGAAATGAATCGAAAACTAATTATTATTAACTGGGAATTGCTGAGTACAATTCATAGTTACAACTCTATTGTCACATGTTAAACTCGTATATATTCAATAAACAAAAAAAACTCTAAGCATTGTTATTATTATTTTTTATTACTAATGCCGAGTTTTTATTTATCTTTACACACAGTCCTTGACGGGTAGCCAGAGAGAACAGATCGCCAAGTGTCACTATCCTTACATACTCTCTTTTGCTTCTTTCAGATTCACATTCAGGGTACTCTTAAGCCCCCTTTCTTCGAGAAATGTGCTCACATGGTATTCAAAAATTAGTCTCGGACTATATCGACACCTTTTAATATGAAGTTTCGCGCTATATATTTTCTTCACTATTCGGTCTTCACTCATTCGAGCCGAGTTGTAATCGTTAAAATTATTTATCAATAAACCACGGTAAAAGTATAGTTTAAGTGTGTGAAAACTATTATAATTCTAAACTATTTTAATGTGGAAACATATTTCTGTTGCTTCTTTTTATCGCTCACTTAGATGAGATGACTATTATCACAATCTGTAGTTTTATTGACTCTTAAATATATTAAATATCTACGATAATAAAATTTCATATCTCAGGGAGATTATTTTAACATATTATAAACGGCGTCGGCCTCACCACCTGTCACGTTGTCCCGAAAATATCTTCGGAGGAAGCTTGGTCAAGGGGACTTAATTGTCTAGACTAGACCTCTGTCTAAACCGTGTATTGGGAATTGCGTGAAGATATTTATTTACTTTTTATTTAAAAGTACCTTTAAAACCTGTTCGAAGATAACATCCTATCCAATACCTACATATATCTGTAGTATATTACTATATCTGCATAAGTCAAAGTGTTGCTCAGAGAACAAGAGCTAACGCAGCGTAATGCATTTATATTGCCATGGCACTGGTTTTTAGAAAACAGTGGATTCCAGAAATCAAAAGCAATAATAAATATATTTTTCTTCTTTACAAAGCTTTCCACAAAGAACGGTCCCCAGCTACCAGTATCCATCGACTTATTACTATATCGAAAAAAAATTATTATATTTATATAATAATTATTTTTTATTATAATACTATATTTACAGAAATAATTATGTTAATATTTACAATACTTAATAACTAAAAACTATTATAATCGTAGAGTCCTACTCCTCGTGGCATGGTACCAAGAACGCTGGCTGCATTTCCGCGTTGAATAGCTAGACTTAACCGTTGAGCGAGAAAAGAACCAGCCCTCTTGTCACCAGCGGCAACGATAAGTCGCGGATACAATTCCTTTAGAAACTGCATCGCGTGGGGACCCCACGGACCGATTGTCTCTACGGCAAATGGAACAAATATATAGTCTCCTTTCAAAGACTCATATTTCCGCCATTTACTCGATTCAGCTGCCTCTGATGCCGCCCGGCCCTTATCGAAGTACCCTTGATATGAGAGGCCGCTAATGTATCGACGCAAGTTGCATCCCACAAAAGAGCTTTGCCTCTCTCCCAAGGGACTAAAGTCAAGCCGTCGGGTCTCTTACCATCCTCCCTAAATATTCCACAAGGCTCTAAAACCGATAAAATATTTATAGAAACAAGAGCCCTTCGGATGATTTCATTCAAGGAACCGTGACGAGATAGTCTGCCGGTACTTTTTTGGCATGAAAGTCCGTGGAGGCCTAACTTGTCGACGTCGCTGCCACAAGGACATCGATGTGGTTGACAAATATATAGTATTCCTACAGCTATTCGTAAAATTTCGTTATCCAGTAATGTACCAAGATTACTTGATGGTAAAGCATGTAACCAGTAACTGGATTCCTTTGTCGAAACACCTAGAAAGCGGGCGCGGTCTCTGTCACAGTGAAAATTGTTTAGTAAACATTTCTGCACATTCTGAACCAACGGGATATCGCACCGTTTTTGTGAATTAGGTTCCAGTGGAATATCCTCGCCGGGACAGAGACGTAACCATGCTTCTCTTGCCTCGGTAGCAAAGGTCAAGTCCAAATCATTATTAAGAATTTTACGTGACAAATCATGAACACTGTGTACGGAGGCAAGGGAAGCCGGCAGCGCAATATTTGAAACCTCTCTTATACCGATACCTCCAAATCTAACAGGTAAAGTAGCTTGAGTCTAGCTAGTTGAGACTAAAGATAAATTTAGAATTTTTTCCTAAAGCTATTTTCAGATTGAGGTCAATTTGTTTTAGAAAATCAGAACATTTCTATGCTGGACTCGAGCGGAGTAAATAAGTAAATTTAGGAACAAGAACGCAATATTTTCAAATAGTAAGCGCTATATGAGAATTAAGAATATACAGTTTATTAACATGTTCTAAAAATTAATCAAATTTTAATTTCAAAAGAGGTTTCATACTCTCTATAAATAAAGGCGCTCCAAGGAGGTAAAGAGAATTCGCCTCAGTTACTTTAATGCCAGAGATATATTGTTAAAATTTTGAAACAAATTGTCTATGAGACAGAAGACAAACGGTCAGGAATGAAAAGGTCACATTTAGAATTTTTTAATTCAAGGCCAATGTTTATAAAATTTTGAATAATTTTTTGAAGGTCATTTTGCACGTCATCTGGCTTTCCTCCTAGGGTTCCGTCATCTAGGTACCAAACATTGAGTTTGAATTTCAACTTTGAAATAATCGGTTGAATTCCCAAACTAAACAATGCTGGGCCCAGTGGATCGCCTTGCTGAACTCCGACGGCTGAGTCAATTAAATGGTTTTCGTAAAATAAATTAGACTTTTTACTGTAACATTGCCAAACGTAATGGTAAATTTCCGGAGTATGTATTCGCAACCTCCTTCAGCAGGGTTGATCTGTCGAGGGAGTTAAAGGCATTACTAAGGTCAACTTTTAAGAGAACATCTGTTTGACAATTCGTTAAAAAAGTACGCACTGAATGTACAGCTGCCTCACAATCTCCTCTTCTACCGAAGCCTAACTGAATAGGCTGAAATTTTGACTAATTTTTACTACGTTATGTGCTTACATGCTAATTTAGAAGTTAAACGTCTAAAAGTGGAACCAACAGCTATAGGGCTGATACCGTTATCTTTTTTTAAAGGCACATAACCTTGCTCCATATATGATTTTATCAAAATTGAGATTTACATTGCCAGAAAGCATAAAATTACTTAATTTTGTTTTGTCGCCCAAAAGAATTCGGCCGGCGTCACCGGCGTACGCGCTTACAACATCTTTCAGATGTTGAGGCGTAATTCCGTCAATGCCGCCGGCAGAGCCATTTGAGAAAGACATAATTGCCTCTAAAGTATCTTTTTCCGAAACTTGTAATGGCCGATAAGAAGTATCAAGAGGCGACGGTAGAAGCAAGGAGGAATTGGCCTTAGGATGCTTCTGATGTAAGCTTTCAAGGGTGTCCACATTGTGAGGCGCCAGGATGTCATCTGAAAATAAAATACGCGATGCTTTTTTTAAATCACCATCCACAACTTTAAACTCGACAACTTTTTTTTAAATCAAAATTGTGTGGTCTTGGAGCTATGGATGTATCTATCGGTGAATCAAAATTTTGAAAAGAATTGTTTCTAAGCTGGAATGTATTTGACTTACGCCCCGTTTTGTCAACATGAAAATGAAAATATGCAAAGTAAATTAATTTTTGCCAACTAGTTACAGTGTTAAAAGTAAAACAATTTTGAATGGACTTTGATAAAGCTTTAGCTAGCTCGCACTTCTAGGAATCTTCCTAAGTATTGGTACATTACGGTGGTAATAATGAATTTGGTCCGAAAAATTTTGAAAATTGGTTTGAATAATATCTCTGATTGTGCTATGAGAGGGGACGGGAGGCTGTGAAACCGAAATTGACTGTGGATGACAACGTCTAATATCTTTAGTATATTTAAACCTCTTTTACCTTTAAAAGCCTACCGTCCGAACAATTTCGACATTGTAGGATTTCCGGTTGAGAGTTGGTAGGAGCGATTTTCATAAACTAATTATTATATCTTAAATAAACTTAAAGTTGTTAAGGTCTGCTGCGTCGCTTTCAATCAGTTAGGACGGACCACAGAGTGTAGACCTTTGATCACATGTAGACATGCCGTACAGCGCACTAAAAGTGAAAGTAATATTTGAATATATACTTATTCCTTGACAGTTGACAAGCTCCGAAATACAATATTACCACGATTGACAAAAATGCATCTGAAACCATAAAAACCTTTTAATATCACATTTATTTAAATTTTATCAACATTTTACGATAATTTTAAAACCTAAAACTAGTAAAAATTATTAAAATAAATTTATTTAAATATACTTAGCTCTTGACACTTTGACAGGTGCCAAGTTTTTTTTAAGTATTACTCAAATATAAATTTTTTTTAGGTTTTTATTTATTGTATTTCTGTTAAATTTTATTAACTTTTACGAATGTGAAAGAGAATTAGATAAGGACTAATGATTTCTATCGCCAATCACTGAGAAAATCAAAACCTTAAGAGTTGTGAGATAGAATCTCTTCGTAAATTATGCGGCGCTATCTTGGCCAAACGAAAACGAAACGAAGATATAAATAAATAATATAAAAAAAATATATTCAAGCCCATCCCAAATAGACAGAGGTCAGGACAATTAAGTCCTTCCATCGATCTTCGGTGGATAGGATTTTTTGCGATAATGTGAGCCCGTCATCGTCTTTATGTCCAAGCCAAGCGGACATAAGTTTTTTGAAAAGACGCATCGGTACGAACCTACCATCGGGGGGTAAACTTTGGTAACTTGACCCGAATTCTGATCACCAAAAACTGGCTGAGATCGCGCATGTAGTGTTTTTCGCGTGCCTATAGAGGAAAAAATATGAGAAAAGGGTTAGGCAAAGGCATAGCAGAGGCGTTTCCGACCTTTGAGAAGGGTATAAGCTTTTTTCTTGAAGGCTCCTAAGTAGTATCGGTCCGGAAAAGCTGCTGACGGCAGCACATTTCAAAAATTTACAGTGCTACGCATCAGCTATTGTTGTTGCATGAATTGGCCGGATCGACCGGAGAAGTACCACGACCTCACACAATACCTGCGTGAAGTAGAAGTCGAACAAACTTCTGCGTTTCGTCTGGTGAGTGCAGGTAACCGGAGGCCCACACACTCCCCTCCCCCAATTCTGGAGGGGGGGGGGCATTCTAACGCCGGCAACGCATCTGCTATGCCTCTGGTGTTGCGGGTGTTCATGGGCGGCGGTAATCACTTACTATCACGTGAGCCATCTGCTCGTTTGCCTCCTTTTCTATAAAATAAAAGTGCAAGTGCTTGCCAGAAAATTCCGCGAAAAACGCACTGTGGTGGAATGCCAAGAATCAAGATGGTGGTGATGGAATTTGACTATTCCGTAAGGAACGATGGAGAGATTCAGCGGCTGGGATTAAACCGGACAATTCCTGGGAGCACTGCCCGTAGTAAATCTTGTAAAAAATGCAAAGAGATGCAACATCTCTTCATAAAGCCAGGGGATCTAGCCGATCAGACAGAATGGAATGGTCGTCGAAAATTCGAGCCGCGTCGGAGATGGATACGGTCAAATGGAAGCAGCTGACACTGGGGTGCCCCCACCCAGAAAAGAGAACACCATGTGAGGCCGAACCTGAGCCTTTTAAAGTTGCAAGCTCTACTGAGCACGCCAAGCGTGCTCAGTAGTTTTAGTGGCCAATTTGGCTTTCCCTTCCAAATGACCGCGGAACTGAATATGTCGGGACGGGATATGTCGACGCCAAGGATTCCGATGCTAGCTGAGGCAACTAGGGAAGTGCTCTCAAAACGAGGTGATACGATAGGATACGATATAAGGGTTTCTTTTAGCGATAAACGAGCAAACTTGTGTCTTTTTAGCCTTTTTATGTTTATGAAAGTAAACGAATTAAAGGTACGATTGACTGGTGGCAATGCAATCCGAATTTAAATGCGGAAAACTCTACTTCGGTCATTATTTTACAACATTCGTTCGATCGTCGTTCTATTATTCTTCGTTCATTAGAAGCATAAGAACTTAGCATAAGAACTTAAACGACAGTATTCTGCGAGGCCATTGTGTTGTTTCGCTTAGCGCAGTACTTTTATTTTTAATGTATGAAATACATTAAATACAACCTCTTGGCTCTTATACGTCTTGTATATTTAAGTCCACTTCTGAATATTATCCTTACTAATAAAACGCCAATATAAGCCATTCCTTTAATATAAACTATCCATCCGCCCACCCTTTGCGCTTTTACTAGTAAAATTATTATAAACCGCGCTTATTAAAAAATGTTAAGCGGATTTCTATAGATATATCATTAAAATTACATTTTCTGTTACTTAATTAGTAAAATATTCACAAAAAACGGTTTATTTTATTTTTATTTAAAACATGTAAAGCGGTTTGAAAAAAAATATATAGGTATTACATTTTCCTAAATTTTTAAATGTTTTAATTATGTAAGTACATCGTATATTATAACATTTTAAAGGCATTCACTTAGGGTGGACTTTACGTCAAAGATTGTAAAATCTTTGTTTAGACTATACTAATTGTTAAGAATGCGTACGCTATTGGAAAACTAACTATCGGAAACCTTTAGAAACCTTTTGCGTAATTATCTAGTACAATAGCTTTTAGCAACTCTGCTATTGTTTGGAAATGATTGGTAAGACGTGCGTGTTACCAGTGCAGAATTTTTGATCTACGACGTCATGAACTGCAGGCCTAATGATGAATCAAAAAATTGCTCAGCGATAAATAAATAATTTGATTTAGTAGGTTTATCTGCGTTTTAAAATCCGTAACGCAGACTTTCACCAGAGCTACTGACATAATTGTAAAGATCAGCTCACTGAAATAGCAATGCGCCGCTCAAATAGGTTGAAGACCTATATAATAAATAACCTTAATATGCATTAAGTCTGCCATATGTACTACACTGTGCATTGAAATTATTACTTATATAAATAAATAAATAAATAAATAAATAAATAAATAAATAAATAAATAAATAAATAAATAAATAAATAAATAAATAAATAAATAAATATATAAATAAATAAATAAATAAATAAATAAATAAATAAATAAATAAATAAATAAATAAATAAATAAATAAATAAGTAAATAAGTAAATATATAAATAAATAAATAAATAAAAAATTGACCTATATATATTTCATACTTCAGTTCTCTTACAAACAAAATAATTTTTGAAATCGATTATTTAATGTATGTTAAAAAACACATAGTTCCGAACATAGAACGACGACGACTATATGTATAGACGACGAACATAAAATCTCTAATCAGTTGGTGAAAACTATTAAGCATCATATACCAAGCCTTCTTCTTGTAGATAAGCATCAACAGCTCTGCAGTATTAAATTATGACTCCCTGCAACCAATAATTTACATCGTTAAAGTCCGTAAATATTCATATTTGTAAAGTTTGTGGAGTTTGCTTGTTTTTCGTGGGATTTTATTATACAATTTTTACTTGGTAACTATGAAATCACCTTTGGATTATACCAAACATTCGCTATAGCAGATAAAAAAAAATATCTTCACGCAATTCCCAATACAGGGGTAGACAGAGGTCAAGTCTAGACAATTAAGTCCCTTTGACCCATCTTCCACCGAAGATATTTTCGGGACAACGTGACAGGTGGTGAGCCCGTCGCCGTCTTTATGTCCAAGCCAACGATGAAATTCGTACATAATTTTTTGAAAAACTCATTGGTACTGCCACCTGGGGATGGAACTCGGGTCTCTCACCTCGAAATTCCGACCACCCAACATCTCAGCTATCGTGACTTATACGCTACAGCAAATCATAATGTTAACTCACATAAAATGTTCTTCATACAACTCCTTTTTGATGTCGGTTAGAAATAAAAAACCCTATTCCCAACAAACTCATGCGGGGTGGCGTTTCGTTACAATATTTTTCTTTTGGGTGATAACTTTAATCTTAAGTAATGTAGTATAAATTAAAATTTAATGAATAGAATATCATTTAAAACATGCCGCGGATAAATAAGAATTATTAACAAATAATTAGTCAAAGTAGCAAATAACCTTCCTTTTTTTTCATAATTTGCAACATATTTGCTGAATTTATTGTCTGAGGCTTGTATACTTATCGCGGAATACATCGTATATTCATTTATAACCCACAATACTCCTGTACATTGATTTGACGTTTCTTTTATGGTTTAGCCAGTATGAAAGAAGTAATTTGGAAAACATTATCATCATCCAGCGAATTTGTACCAAAACCTTTCCGTACAAATTCCTCATTTTTCTCTATGTTATTTTCAATAACCGTATCTAAATCTATTACTTAGTTTTATGGTTTCGTTTTCATAGTTTTCTTACTATTTTTGTCGTGTGTTTCAATTTGTTCTCTATTTATTTTTTAAGTGCCTGATAATCATAATTTTTTTTAATTTCTTTCTTTCTATTTAAAAGCGTATCTACAGACAGAAATGGGGATTCTACAGACAGGAATGAATATTCGATTCATACTATTAACAAACTTATTTACTAATACCGACGCCTAAGCTTAAGTTCTTAGCTTTACTGGCCTCAATTACGCTTTCATGTAATGATATGGGCTTAACACTTAAGAATTGGATTAGTGGATGTGTGCAGAAAGACCTCTGCGCTCAAATAGGATTAAGTCGGACACTGGTCAATTATAAATCGACAAACATGACTTTGTCTTGGTATAATTTAACTTATTTTTTAGATAAATTACTATACTGCATGATATGATATACTACATGTACGTAGTTGGAAGTGACCCTGCTTTCAAAGCGAAGGGTTGTGAGTTCAAATCCCGCTAGAGGAAAAGATTTGTGTGATTATTATGTGATTAATATTTGTAATCGAGTCATGGATATTTATATGTATGATATGAATATTTATCTATGTATATATGTAAGTTCTACTTCTCACCATAACAAAGGTTGACTGGTAGAGAATGCCACCAGGCATTAAGTCCGCCCATTGTAGCCCTTAGTATAAGGTGTAACAATAAAGAATAAATAAATAAATAAATAAATAAATAAGTTCCGTGTGATAACGGTGTAAGAATATTGCCACTCCCTTTCTTCCCGTGGATGTCGTAAGAGGCGACTAAAGGAAACAGCCTTGAATATCGTTATGGCAACCGATAGATGGCGGGATGATGGACAGCAGCGTCTGAGGTACGAGTGGTCAGATACTGCGATCGCCAATCCGCTTGCCTAACGTAGTGATTGTAGCAAATCCTCCCTATGGAAGACGCCTATGTATTGCAGTGGACTTTAACAGGCCAATATGTATGTATGTATGTATATGTAAGTATATTGCACCGTTGGCTTGAACTCTTTGATGGTGGATGGAAGACGATTAACTGAAATAATAAGGTTTATAAGCTTGTAAGAGAAAAATTTAAACTTATTGTTATTTATTATGTATATTAAAAATATAAGGGAAAATATAAAAGGTAGGTAAGATATCTAATAAGTTACGATAGCCGAGTGGTTTAGTGATCGATTTTCAACTCGAAGTTCGATCGCGAGGGCTCGTAGCAATGAGAATTTTCAAGAAACTTATGTACGATTTGTATCGTTGGCTTGAACATAAAGACGGTGACGGGCTCACCACCTGTCAAGTTGTCTCAAAAATGTCTTCGGTAGAAGGTAGATCGAAGGACTTACTTCAACCTTTGTTTACCACTATATTGGGAATTGCGTGAAGATATTTATTTATTTAAGTATCTGATCACCGACTATGAAAGATATAGGAGTTCCTGAGTATAATATTTTACAAAAACTAAAATAAGGTATGGTATTTAAACCCTATTTTTAAAGACTTTAGATTTTCATCACATAGCTGGATTTGAATTATTTGGAGTGGTAAAATCACACAGGAAAACCATAGTAACTAAAATTTTTGTAAAGATCAACTCGCTGAAGTGGCAATAGGCCGGTCACATTGGTCGAAGAATAGAAAAATTGGGGGAAAAAGGCTCTCGTGCGACAGCTTCGTATAGGTAAAAGTTCAAAAGGCAAAAGTTCCATGTGTCAATTTTTGCAGAAGTCGTTTAGTAGTGGAATTTAGATAGGCAGTTATGATGATTATAAATACTGACAAGGCTAGCTAAAACGACTTCTAGACGGAAAACTAGATTTAAAAGTTTAAAACTGTCCATAACAATTGACAATTCAGAGCAGATGCAGAGCAATGCATGATGCAGAGTTTTCACGGTCACTTTAACGTCGAGCTCGTGATAAATTTAGTACTTTAATTATAAATATTAATGTCGATTTTAATAATAACAACCCGAATCTAGGGTACCACCGTTTTATTTTATATAACTAACGGACTTAATAGCGGAGCCGGCATCCTTGGAAGTAAACTAACAAACGTCAATTAATTATTAAGTATGTGTCGTGGTCATAAAATCCAACATCAAATATGTAGATGGTTTTGAAAATATTAATATAAAATATATTTTTTTAATTAACTATAAAATAATGATTCTATAATATGTAGAATCCTCTCCTACAATTACTTATAAATAAAATATCGCGCGAAAGAACCGGGGCGCTTAGGAAGCACGGAAACTTTGTTTGATGCGCTGTAAAATACGCCTGCCCGAAAGGCTCACCTATCACCATTTGTCGACTGCTCCTAACCACGGCGAATACACTGGGCTTATATTTCGTGAACTTTATGCGTAGTGTCAGTATTATATTTATCATTATTGTTGATTTACAATTATGGTCTTATAAAATAAACTTTCTGAATGTCCCTTACCGTGTTTGGCTTAATAACTCGGTAGGACACAAATAAAAAAACATAAACTAGACTTTATTCAAGGTTTACCAAATGTATCATAGTAATATAAAAGTTAGTAGAAAATCCATGAAATGTAACAAACAGAATTTAAATTGTGCCGAATTTTGTGGCGCCAGCAGAATTTCACGCGAACATAACGTTTGCAATCTGCACGATGTTATCATTACTGTGCAACTTCGAAGTTAGAAATAGATAATTCCACCCATATTATATTTTAACTACAACGATAATTCTCAAATGAGAGCTCAGCAACTGTAATCAGCGTATGCTTTGATTACAGCTGGGATCGTATGCTATATTTCAAGTCGTCTTACCGTCAACAGTTATGTTTACAGGCTTCGTCCTCTTTTTGAGAATAAAAATTATCCGATATATTAATTACAGTGTAATAAACACAGTTTAACCAGAACTCCACTAAAATCTGTTTAGCGGATATTTCGTAATTGAGTTATAATAACATACATATAAATAAATTTACAACAATTTTAACATAGAAAATTTCACATCAATGTTAATAGGATTAGGAGTAGGAAACAGAATAGCATACACAAATGTAATGTTTACAACATAAATATTTATTTATTGTAACAAACAATTTTAAATTCTAGTGACCGAAGGGGTAGATACAGTTAACATATTCTAATTTTTTTTGTTTATCTTCTCTAACCGCCTCTGCTTGAGTAGCTAGAGAAAAGAGTTCGCCAAAAAATTTTTGTATAATGTATTTGTACTTTTGTATGTTTTTACACGAGTCATTAATGTCTAATTGAATAGTTATTTACTAATCTAAAAAAATATCTTCACGCTATTCCCAGTATTGGCGTAGGTCCAGACAATTAACTCTTTCGACCCACCTCTCAACAAACTAATTTTTGGGACAACGTGGCTGGTGGTGAGCTCCCGCGCTGTATGTTGAAAAAACTCATTGGTACGAGCCTACCACCTGGGGTTCGAACTCGGGTCCCTTTACTGAAATTCCGATCACCCAAACACTCGAATATCGTGATTACTAATTACTTATTTGTGAATATCAACTAATATATATGTTATTGTTAATTTATATAATTTTTATTGATATATAGATATGTTTTACTGAATCTAGTCATAATTATATTCCACGTGCGCCTGGTATAACGGTTAACGTCTTCGTTCGCCTGTACAAGCGTCTTTGGTGAAGGGTAGCTGTCTAAGGTAGTATAGCCTTTTCGGAAACCTACTAATTAGAGAGAAACAAAGTCGGTATAAATACTCTGTTTACTAGACAAATCGTGATGACATTCACGCTCTGAAATAAAAAAATAACTTCTTTCTTCTTTCTTTCTACGTGTCTAGATGCGGTTTAGCAACGCCATAAGTCTATAGTTCTTTCTACATTAGACAACATTCATTTTCTCTAAAATCAGTCCAACCACACTCTTGTTAGTGTGAAAAACAAACAGCTGCTTAAATCGTTATATAAGTTGTCTATGGCTAAATGTCCTATTAGTCCACTACCGGAACAAAGCCCTTCCATAAAGAGGATTTACTCTAATCGCCGCGTATGCCAGGCAATGTCGATCGATACACCCGATTCGCGCCTAAATCGCTCCGTCAACGGTCTGGCAATTTTAGACATGATCACATCGGCGGCGCCTTTTAGAATTTTGCAGCATTGGAACATGGAAAACTACTCTTCTTAAGTAAAAATGTTTTTGATGTCGTTATAATGCATATGAAATAAAATATAAAATTATGATACATATCATATGTCGGATAATTTAATATTTTTATAGACTTTTAATTTTTTGCTGTCTCTGTAAACGATCCTTGAATGTCAATGTCAAGTAATGAAAAAAGAAGTTGTCATTAGGAGTTGCCAGATGGAATGATTAACGAAAAGATTTGTTGTGAAGATTAAAAGTTGTTTTTGTGGAAATCCGCTGAGTTTTGCCTGGTTTGCCTTATGCATTATCCCTTCAACTTTATGGGGGCTCGTCCGGGATATACAAAAAATCTCAGGTAAATAGAACACTAAAGACCTTTTTACTGCAAATTCATGTTACGGAAAATGCCGAAGATCCGCCATTAAGAGCTGTTTTACCGACCGAACCGAACCGACCGATCAGACTCGACCGATCAGACTCGACGACTGTTTTATCGACATTGAAGAATGTTACCACCGTAGAAAAGAATCAACTAAATGTTAGATTTTTTCAAAATGTTGCCACCGTAGAAAAATTGTACTAAAGTGGTAGTTTTTTCAACCAACATTTTCCGAAGGCTGAAAATTGAAGGTTAATGGATCGGTCTAAAGCAACATACTGCACTACGACGAGAAGACGAAATTCGAAGATTTATATAGAATAATAACTGTACTACTTCCACGATGCCGCCAAAGAAAGATGAAAAGAAAATTGACGATGACGATGAATTTGAACCTGAAGTACAAATATCCTTTAAGGATTTAGAGAAGTCTATGACTTTGTTCACTGGCGATGACTCATACCCGATTGAGACTTTCTTCGATGAATTTGAAGATACTGCGCAAATCATGAATTGGTCCAAAGTCGAGAAGCTGATCCACGCAAAGAGACTACTGGATGGAACTGCCAAACTGTTTCTAAGGTGAATTGGAAGAGTTAAGGATTACGCTACTTTAAAGAAGGCACTCAAAGAAGAATTTGGCCCCAAGATAAATAGCGCGATTATTCACAAAAAGCTTACCTCACGTAAAATGAAGAACGATGAAACTTACCAACAATATTTTCTCACTATGAAGGAAATGGCTTTACACGGCAAAGTAGAAGACGCTGCATTGATGGAATATGTTATTGATGGTATTCGTGATTTGGAGACAAACAAAATTATCCTGTATGGCGCTTCAGACCTGAAAGATTTTCGAAAGAAGCTGGACACGTATAATGAATTTGGAAGAAAGATGTCAGCGAGGCCTACCCAGTCCGGTCACTCGTCTGGAAGTCATCCAAATCGCAAAATAAGTAACATAACAGTAAAGAGATGCTTCAACTGCGGAGACACAGATCATCAAGCACCCAACTGTTCCAAAGGCATTAAATGTTTTAAGTGTAACGAATTTGGCCATAAATCCACGGAATGTTAAAAAATCTAAGACTACATTAAACATTCAAACTAAGAAAGATAAAGATTAATGGACAAGACTTTATAACTCTAACTGATACTGGAAGCGATGTGAACTTAATGATAGAATCGGAATTTAAGAAGATTAAAGAAAAAGTTGAAGATTATAAGACTGAATCAACATGCATAACCGGTATAGCTGAAAATAAAGTTTACACCCAGGGAACATTTACGGCGAGAGTACAGATTGATGACACTTTTACAGATGTCAAGTTTCATATTGTCAAGGATAATGAGATACCTGTCACGATGATCATCAGGAGCCCCATCCTTAAGGATTTTGAAGTCCGCTTTACTCCCGATGGTATCTTCATGGAAAAGATTACCCATTTAACACTTTTGATGGAAGAAAGAGAACAACATGAGTATGATATAGAAGATTCTAAATTTACTGGTAGGGTTCGAAAGATGTGTGAAGAATACAAGTCAGATGAAAAGAAGAAAGATAGCAATGTTGAATTAAAGATAATACTAACTGATGAAAATCCCGTTTATCAAAACCCACGCCGTTTGTCACCTTTAGAAATGTCTGCTGTAAATGATCAGATAGAAGAATGGCTAAAGAAGGACATAATCAAACCAAGCAAATCTGATTTCGCAAGCCTAATAGTTTTAGCCGATAAAAAAGATGGATCTCGAAGAATGTGCATAGATTTTAGAAGGTTAAACAAGAAAGTAATTAAAGAACGTTTTCCCTTACCCATAATTGAGGATCAGATAGACAAACTGAAGGAAGCGAAGTTCTTCACCTCTCTTGATTTAAAGAATGGCTTTTTACATGTAAAAGTAAACGAACTCAGTCAGAAGTATACGTCATTTGTAACGCCTCAAGGACAGTATGAATTTAAAAAAATGCCTTTTGGCTTATGTCCAGCCCCGTCCGTTTTTCAGAGATACATTAACGATATTTTTGGCGACTTCATTATAAATGGCATCCTACTAACTTACTTAGATGACCTAATAATACCATCACAGACAGAAGAAGAAGGAATAAACAGATTAGAGAAGGTACTTAAAAGAGCTGAAGAATTTGGTCTAGAATTTAATTGGAAAAAATGACATTTTTTAAAAGGGAAAATTCAATATCTTGGATACATTATTTGTGATAACGAAGTTCAACCATCTCCAGACAAGATAAAAGCTGTAGCTAATTTTGCTAAACCGAAAAACATTAAAGCGGATCAGTCATTTCTAGGATTAACCGGCTATTTTAGGAAATTCGTTAAAGATTATGCACTGATCGCGAAGCCCATGACAGATTTATTGAAGAAAGATACTGAGTTTAATTTTAACGAAAATTGTGAGAAGTCATTCACCGAATTAAAACAAATATTATGCAGTTCTCCAATCCTCCGAATATACAATCCTGATTTAGAGACCGGGTTACACACGGACGCCAGCACAGACGGTTATGGAGCAGTTCTCCTACAAAGAAGCCTTAAAGATATCCAATTTCATCCAATTCATTATATGAGTAAGAAGACTACACCACCTGAAAGAAAATACCACAGTTATCACCTCGAAGTCCTGGCTATTTTCACAGCATTAAAGAAGTTTAGAGTTTATCTCCTAGGAATAAACTTCAAAATAGTTACAGATTCCTCAGCTCTTACGATGACCCTGCAAAAGAAGGACTTACCTCCCAGAGTTGCCCGTTGGGCTTTACAATTAGAGCAATTCGACTACAAGATAGAACACAGACCAGGAACACGCATGAAACACGCAGATGCTTTGAGCAGATATCCAACCTGTTTGATGATCACGGAAACTATAGCTCGTATTAGGAAAGCACAAAATGAAGACGAACACATAAGATTGATAAAGAAGATTTTAGAGAAAGAAAGTTACCAAGATTATGTTATACAGAACGAGATATTATACAAATGGAAAGATAATAATAAACTAATTGTTGTACCGAAAAAGTTGCAATGTGAGATAATTAGAAGAAATCACGAAAAAGGACATTTTGGAATAGTTAAAACAGAAGAATTGATAGTAAGAGAATACTTTTTAGAGAATTTAGCAGAGAAGATAAAGAGAGTTATAGATAATTGTGTTGTGTGCATTCTAGTATCGCATAAGAGAGGCAAGAAAGAAGAAGGTTTTCTTCATCCTATCGATAAAGGCGACGTTCCACTGTCAACATACCATGTTGATCATTTGGGACCAATGACTTCGACTCACAAGAACTACAAATACATTCTTACAGTAGTAGACGCATATACCAAATTTACATGGATTTACCCAGTGAAGACTTTGAGCACTGATGAGACGTTAGATAAGCTTAAACTTCAACAACAAACATTTGGTGCGCCAGAACGAATCATCACTGACCTCAATGCTGCATTTACCTCGAACGATTTCCGACAGTACTGTAAGTACAGTACTGTACTGTAAAGACGAAAATGTAACGCATTATACTATCACGACAGGACAACCCAGAGGCAACGGTCAGGTTGAACGCATTCATCAAATTATAATAGCCGTGTTGAGTAAGCTGAGTGCTGATGATCCAACGAAATGGTACCGCCGTGTATCTAAAGTACAACGATGTCTGAACGGAACATATCAGAGAGCAATTGGAATGAGTTCATTTGAGTTGCTTTTTGGCACCAAAATGAGAGATCAAGATGATGAACTTAATAAATTAATAGAAGAAGAAAAGGTACAGAACTTTAATGAGAAAAGACTGGAATTAAGAAATAAAGCCAAAGAATCAATACAGAAAATACAAGAGGAAAATATAAGAAATTACAATAAGAAAAGAAAAAGAGCATTAACCTATAATATTGGTGATTTAGTAGCCATCAAAAGACGCAGTTTTATCAAGGATCCAAGTTATTCCCCAAATACTTAGGACCTTATGAGATCGTCAAATGCAACAGAAATGATCGCTATGCTGTTAAGAAAATAGGACAGAATGAAGGCCCTATCAATACAACCACCTCAGCTGACCTCATGAAGCCATGGGTTACACCCGAACATTATTCATCCGGGACAGATGAAGAGTAGGAAGGCCGTGTCGTATAATTTAATATTTTTATAGACTTTTAATTTTTTGCTGTCTGTAAACGATCCTTGAATGTCAATGTCAAGTAATGAAAAAAGAAGTTGTCATTAGGTGTTGTCAGATGGAATGATTAACGAAAAGATTTGTTGTGAAGATTAAAAGTTGTTTTTGTGGAAATCCGCTGAGTTTTGCCTGGTTTGCCTTATGCATTATCCCTACAACTACCTGTAACTTAATTTTTCATTATAATTTTTATTTTTTATATAATAGTAAGGTCTTCGCTCATTCGCTCAATGTACCCAAACCATCAAAGCACGCACTTATCAATTTTATTGATAAGGTCATCTTTCAAACCTACCATATTGCGAATCTCTTCGTTTCACTTTCGGTTGGCCAAAGAAAAATCTCATTTTAGTATATTATACTATGTTCCATTTAAAAAAGCTCTCAACCCCGAATTTTATTACTTTATTATTATATAATAATATCCGACAAAGAATATCCAATATTTGGAATTGAGAGCCTATTTACACGGAACTGACATGGGTAAAGATAAAAAAATTGGTTAATGCATATTTAGTAAATGTTTTCCCCATTTACCAAATATCCTTACAGTGGTAGAGCCACGCATCAGCTTTTGTTGTTGCATGAATGGGCCGCCTTGACCGGGGATGTAACACGACCTCACAGAATACCGGCGTGAAGGAGAAGTCTAACAAACTTCTGCGTTTCGTCTGGTGAGTGCAGGTAACCGGTGGCTCACACACCCCCCTCCCCCAATTCTGGGGGGGAAGGGCACTCTAAGGGAGGCAACGCATCTGCTATGCCTCTGGCATTGCGGGTGTTCATGGGCGGCGGTAATCACTTACCATCACGTGAGCCACCTTCTCGTTTGCCTCTCTTTTCTATGAAAAAAATATCCTTAACCAATTTTTTCTCCATCATCATACATTTTAATCCACAATTTCTTTCAGTTCATATTTCTTCATTTTGTAATCAGGACAACGTGACAGCGGTTAGCATATCTGTACCTTAGCCTCTAAGCTATCATCGAGTCATTGATGTTTATTTAAATATTTATCAAAGTACGTATACAAATATCTAACTATATTTTACCGTTGGCTTAGATACAAAGCGAATGTTTGATCGGATAAGGACAAACTACGTGAACTACGTGGACGAATTACGTGGTTTAATGGCGTCTTTCAAGGTGTCGTCATGAGCTGCCAGTTTCGAATCCCGGACGGAAAACCACAGTCTCTATATTGTCTCGGATCTGGGTGTCTGTGGAACTTTCCTTGTTTCTGCTTCCTACATTACACGTATGTATGTCACGTTTTCCCTATCTATTAACCATCTCTGATAGAGTACCTTGAAAGAAAATAATGCAAATAGTCCAATAGTATCCTAAAGTGCTGCCGACGGCCCATCTTCGAGAAATTTGCTTACATTTTGTTCGTTGTTGTTGCATACATAAGTCGTTCATTCATTATAAGAAGTCATTAAGCACATATCATGATGTATTGCTTACCACTATCAAAAAAAAATAAACATAAATATTTTTTGAATAGAAAATAATGCTTAGGCTGAAACCTTGACTTTTAGGTAAAATCGAATATTGCGTAGGTTTTTTGAATAGAATTATCTTTTTCGCATTTGAAGCCTAAGAAGATTCGTTACGGCATTTCTATTGTTTTAAAGATTATGGATCGCTGTAAGCTGTCAGTAAAAAGTAAAAATAAATAAATAAATATCTTCACGCAATTCCCAATACAGGGGTAGACAGAGGTCTAGTCTAGAAAATGAAGTCCCTTCTACTCACTTTTCGGGACAACGTAACAGGTGGTGAACCTGTCGCCATCTTTATGTCTAAGCCAACGATGTAATTCTGATATAAGTTTTTGAAAAACCCATTGGTACGAGCCACCTGGGGATCGAACTCGGGTCTATTGACTTGAAATTCCGACCTCCCAACCACTCTGTCAGTAAAATTTGGGTATTATTATGGAAATTGTACACACTTTATACACTATTTAAATACATACACATAAATAACAGCCTCTCTCTCCCCAGTTCTCTTCAGTTATCCCGTTTTGGACTATAAGTGAAAGTATTTTATAAATTATTGAAACAAATATCAGTTTTAATTGTAATCTATAGAGTACACAAGATTATCATACAATATATTTACATACTTCTACGTCCAGAAATGACAAACGTATACAACCTTCAGCCTTATACCCTACTAAATATAATTCTTTAGATGAATTCATCTAACTAGGCACTAGTTTCATCATCATACAGGAAATATGTTTAGAGATTTTGTGATTGATTAGTATACGTTTGTGAGGTCTTTCCTTTTTTTTATAGATAACTGGTAAACCAGTTTTGGCCGGGAAGTCAAGACGTAGATCTATCGCGTAACAGAGATTTGCCATAGTTAAACAGCAGCACAGCACAGTACCAGCCCACAAAAACGTTTGTCATGCTCATTTAATGGATTGATGATCACTACCAGAAATATAGAACCTTAGACACTACTAATACTTCAGCGGTTTCCTTTCAACACAATCTGGTTATCCCGCCACCTATCATTACTTTTGCTAGTGTTGAAGCTTTTTGCGACAAAGATCGCTATTGATTACACCCGTGTGAAGAAAAGTGGTAATAAGTGTTACATAATCAACTGCCGATATCCAATTAATTCAGATGTAACTAATTATATACACATTAAATTAAAAGTTATTAAATTTTTAAAATAACAAATTTGAATTAAATTTCAAACTTAAATTTAAAATTTTTCACATTTGGAATGAGACGTAAAATGGTTTAGAAATATGAATAAATTAATAATCAAAATATGAAGAAGAATCTTGATTCATTTAAATTTTGCTAATTTGCAATTTACGTTAAACGAGACAAGCGAAATAGCTATCTGGCTCTTTGTGAGTAAAATTTATATTCGTTATGATTGACCTGACCACAAAGATTTGATAGCAAAGCTGTCATTATAATATGTCATTGCTACTGCCAAATTAGAGTGGAACATCGTATGTATGTCAATTTAACGAAAGCCACTTTGTTGAAAGAGTCAGTGTAATTAAGGGCTATGAGTCCTTTTTGACGACTTTTGTGGATGAGTAGTGTATATATCGGTTTTCATAGCGTCGCCAGCTCTAGGCGTTTCTGGTATCTTTGTTGTACACAGGTGCTTTAGCTAGTTACTGTGGTATTAGATCAATGTAGGTATGTGATATTGTCCCTATCTAGAAATGTATTCTATCTTAGTCCTCAAGACAAAACGCACTAGAGTCCTTCTTTTCAAATAGTTATTGAAACAACTATTATGGGTTAATATATTCCTATATCCAAATATAAATGCCTATAGCCAATCACCATGAGGGTATTTTTATTTGTATTTATTTTATTTGTTTTTTTAATTTCCTCAAACCTTTATCTTAAGTTATGATACAATACGATACTTGTCTGTACATCATCGACCGCAATCAGGTGTTCGACACATAAAATAAGGCATATACTCGGTGTAATATTCTTTTAATTTATTTTAAAAACTAAAAGAGGAAAATGTTTGTTTGTTTATATTGAAAAAGATGTACTCTAACTCGTTTCTAGTGCTACTCCTATAAAAAAGATAATACTTATCACACTTCTTTAAAGGACTTTTAAGTAAAGAAGATTTATAAAAATTAAAATTTTAAATGAAGTAGACATTTATTCCGACACTTTAGATAACTGTCAAAAAATATAGTAGTACAGGTAACAGTGAATAAATAAAACTGACACCTTTTTAAAGCTTTTAATTTTTAATATATAAAATTAATATTACTGTGGGCCTTGTTAGCCAATTTAAATTCAAAATGTAAATAACACACAAATATAATGTAATCATATTATTGCATTACGAGTCTTAACTTCATTCAACTAATGAAAAGACACGTGAGGTAGTTCAAACATTAATTATGAGCCTGTTAGTAATGTAGACTCAGTCACAAAGCTCCGACAGATTGTTTGTCAAACAATATACAATTTATGTAAAGCCTCGTGTAGAGAATATATTATAAAGAGCTTCATTTACAACATAATAAAGAGCAAAATTTGAAGATTTAAAGTTAACACGTCCCTTTACTTGAGAAAGTCATTTTCAAATTTCTAATGATTTATTTGAACTTCGTTTAATAAAACGTGGGTCAAAGGGACTTAATTGTCTAGACTTGACCTCTGTCTACCCCTGTATTGGGAATTGCGTGAAGATAATATCTTAACGCCATAATAAATATCTTCACGCCATTCTCATTACAAGCGTAGACAGAGGTCTAGACAATTCGTCCTACCATCCACCGAAGATATTTTGTGACAACGTGACAGGTGGCGAGCCCGCCACCTCCTTTATGTCCAAGCCAACGATATAAATCGTACATTAGTTTTGAAAAAACCCATTGATATGGAACCACCTTGGAATGAAACTCGGGTCTTTCAATTCGAATTCTGATCACCCAACCACTCGGCTATCATGATTTCAAACATATGTTTTTAACTACATATCGAAGATTTAATAAATTATGGGTTAAATTTTTTATAACTTCGCGTAATTTCCCATACGCAGACAAACGTTTGACAATGAAGTACTTTCGAACCAGTTTCCACAGAAGCATACTTGGGACAACATGTCAGGGATGAGTCTAGCGCCATATGCGATTTCACACTTTGACCCACCTTCCACCGAAGATATTTTCGGGACAACGTGACAGGTGAGTCCGTCGCCGTCTCTATGCCCAAGCCAACGATGTAATTCGTACATAAGTTTTTGTCAAACCCATTGGCACGAGCTTGCCACCTGGGGATCGAACTCGGGTCTCTCGACTCGAAATTCCGACCACTCAACCACTGGGCTGTCGTGACTTTTTTAATGTGCAAAAGGTACTTTTAAAGTGTTAAAGGGATGTTGAGAACCTTAAAGGTTATTTGTATTAAACAAGAGATAATTAGTTACGTATATGACAATAATTAAACAGAAAAGGTACAGAGCATATCGTTTCTTAAAAATTATTAATTATTCAAAAGCATCTGGAAAGCAAATGCTTTTGAATTGCTATTGAACGACCCACTCGGTCGGCACTTGGGCGATCGGAATTTGAGTCAAGAGATCCGAGTACGATCCCCAAGGCTCGCACCCAGGGTTTTTTTTTTTCAAAAACATCCGTACGATTTACATTGTTGATTTAGAAATAAAGATGGCGACGGGCTCACCACCTGTCACATGGTCTCAAAAAAATGTCTTCGGTGGACATAATTGTCTAGACCTCTGTCTACCGCTGGATTGGGAATGACAGGAAGATATGTCAATTTTTTATTTAGGTTCAATAAATATCAGCGGAGCCTAAGGCACGACGTGTCTGATACTGCAATCGCCAATCGGCTTCCCAATTCTAGTTATAGCGGCTCCTCTCTTCTTTGAAAAGAAATAAAGTCGTGTCATAAACTCAGCATATTCTACAGAAGTGAAATACTTGTACTTACAAAATGTTATGCACAACCTACCTACTATAAAATACAGTTGTATAAATTATCTACATCAGATAATACATCTAACATAATTAACACTAACTTAATTTAAAATAAAATTTTCATAAAATCCATTTCAAAAACCCCGTTATTCGATATTATTAAGGCCCGTCCTAATTGTTCTTCGTTAACTAACCGGATATCCTTTCCTTTTCTTCGGAGAACTGATGTCTCTATATCCGAGACGATTAATCGTGATGAAGTTGAGGGCTTAAGTTAGAATCGTGAGAGGACAGTTGAGGGATAACTCTAAGGGGACATTTAAAGGCTTATTTTATGCGATAACTTGGAACAAAGCCGAATTTTGATACTACTACTCTACTCTCCGTTAGTTTTTCTATTAGTGACGAACTACTATGTACTATGCATTAACACAAAAATTCTTAATATTGACATATCATCTTTGAGAGTGAGTTAAGATATTATATTCTAGCACTCATTCGCTTTTTTTAAATTTTTTCTTTGTTATTGTAAAAGAAAGAAAGAAGTCGACACCCTATCCCTCGTTGTCATACTTTTGCAACCGTGTAGTATTGCTGCACTGAAAAGGCTTGAAATTATCGCTGCGTGTACACTTGTACAGAAGTGGAAAAACAAAAAAAGAAGTGGTAAATTTTTACATGTTTAATTATTTTCCAGCACATATAATAATAAAATTAAATCACTATTATAAATAAATAAGTTATGTTTGGCTCTGAAAGGTTCAATATTGAATTGAAATTCACCCAATTATTCTTACAACAAAAGCGGTTTTATTAGTACGTAAAATACGCCAACACTGCAGTTTCTATAATCTGCCAAAACAATAGATTAAATGTGTTAATTAAATATGGAATTCAATATGTGAATTGAATGAGGATTTAATTTTAAACACATTTCTGAATTATGAAAATTGGCAGTTTTTGTGACGTCTGTCTAAAATAACACAAAGACGAATCAAAACGGGTTCGTAATATCAAAATTACTATATACGTTTTGATTTTGATTAATTGTAATTAAAATGAAATATAAAAACCGTAAAGCGTCAATAGCCTAATGGTTTAGGTTGCGGAATGCGAAACATGACGTTGCAGGTTCGGGCCAGCCATTCAACTATTATGTTGAACCACTCCAGAAGCAAGCATTGCAGCTTAGTTGGAGTGGTTAAAAGGAACAATAATAATATTATTTGACATTTTTAGTATTCTTAAAAAATAAAAAAGTAAACAGTAAAATATTAGAGATATTTATATATTGATATTAATTTAATTTAATTTAATTTAATTTAATTTAATTTAATTTAATTTAATTTAATTTAATTTAATTTAATTTAATTTAATTTAATTTAATTTAATTTAATTTAATTTAATTTGTTCATATTCATAAGCCGTTGTAGCCTAGTAGCCAAGGTGCTTTAAACGTGCACGTATAAACGTATAAAGCACCTTGACTACTAGGCTAGGCGTTGACTTGGTGCTAATGAAAAATATGCAACGAAATCAGCATTTCTGAGAAATATAATAAATACTGCATTTTAATTTCTGTCACTAGGTAATATTTAAGAGAAGCCATGTGCCCAGCAGCGGCTATTCAAATGCCTTAAAAAAATTTTACAGGCTGTGTTATTTTCTAATTTTATTCTAAGAAATTATCATTGTATGTTCAATTGCCTTCTTCATTAAAATTGTTTGCAAGGTATGTGCATTTAAAAGCCAATTACTGGGAATCATGTGAGTTGTTTTGTCATCGAACACAAATAAAACTTCTAATGAAACTATTGTTTACGAATATTATAGCCTTCGTTTTTCAATTTTCCCGACGTTTTTGACAGAAGTCATCAATGTCGAAATTTTATTTATAAAAATTTTATTTATAAAGCTATTCTTATATAGCAATAATTTTTATTATTCGCGTAAACACAAAAAGTTGTTTAAAACTTCAAGTTAAGACTAAAAATGTAGGAAAAATCTTATCTTTCATTGGATCCATTTTTTATCCTCTGTCCATTTAAGATGTTACTCCTTGTGGCCGGTCTGCTTTATATTGATTTGGTATTTTCCGAAAATCTGTCGGTTATCTCATCACCTGTATATTTTCACACACTGCATATTTTCATGACTCTTAGACAAAACCTCAGTCACCACTTACGTAACCTATTGAAAGTAATAATAAATAAAATTTAATTAAAATAAAATTTATTATCCAAAACCATTTCAGCTAAACTGTTACAGTAATAACACCTCACATTATAATCCCTTTGTGCGTATGCGTAGATTATATAATAATTTAGCCTCCGATCTGGACATTTTCAATACTCGTTATGAAAATTTAAGAAGTCGACTATCAAATTATTACAGTAACTCACTATTGGTAACTGTATGTGTACAATATGAAAATGTGTCTGTATGTGTGTATGTATTTTTTTTTTAAAGTAAGTGTGTGCGCAGTTGTAATTATAAGTTTTTCTCTATGTATAATAAATAGTTAATATATGTTATCGCGCTTGTAAACCATGCTGTGTACATATACGTTGGTTTATAATCTAGTTTTAAAATATTAAATAATTAATTAAAGTCTCAATCACGATTGTAAACTTTTTTATGTACCATAATAAACTTAAAAAAAAAAAAAAAAAAAAAAAAAAAAAATAAATATCTTCACGCAATTCCCAATACAGGGGTAGAGAGAGGTCTAGTCTAGATAATTAAGTCCCTTTGACCCACCTTCCACCGAAGATATTTTCGGGTCAATGTGACTGGTGGTGAGCCCGTCGCCGTCTTTATGTCCATGTCAACGATATAATTCGTACATAAGTTTTTGAAAAACTCATTGGAACGAGCCTGCCAACTGAGGATCGAACCCGAATGTCTCGAATCGAAATTCCAACCACCCTTCCACTCGGCAATATTGACTTATATACCACACGACAACCTTTAGGAAGTGCGTAAGGAGTAAATTCTTACCCTGATACAACACGGCGAATGATTGATAGATAAAAAAAAAATTTGATTACCGTACCACAACCAGGAGAGAGAATAGACGAAGGCCCCAGCCGTACGATAGAGTTTGCTATAATGAATATACTTAGCAAGCGAATATGTTCTTTTTATTATACCTTCGATTAATATGGAATACGCACGGGAAGGAAGGAGGTGGATTAACACCGTGACCAGATCACAATAAATAAATAAATATCGTCACACAATTCTTAATACAGACAGCAAAGAAGTCCTTTCGACCCACCTTCCACCGAAAACGTTTTTGAACAACGTGACAGGTGGTGAGCCCGTCGCCGTCTTTATATCCAAGTAAACGACATAAATTGTACATAAGTTTTAAGAGAAGCCATGTGCCCAGCAGCGGCTATTCAAATGCCTTAAAAAAATTTTACAGGCTGTGTTATTTTCTAATTTTATTCTAAGAAATTATCATTGTATGTTCAATTGCCTTCTTCATTAAAATTGTTTGCAAGGTATGTGCATTTAAAAGCCAATTACTGGGAATCATGTGAGTTGTTTTGTCATCGAACACAAATAAAACTTCTAATGAAACTATTGTTTACGAATATTATAGCCTTCGTTTTTCAATTTTCCCGACGTTTTTGACAGAAGTCATCAATGTCGAAATTTTATTTATAAAAATTTTATTTATAAAGCTATTCTTATATAGCAATAATTTTTATTATTCGCGTAAACACAAAAAGTTGTTTAAAACTTCAAGTTAAGACTAAAAATGTAGGAAAAATCTTATCTTCATTGGATCCATTTTTATCCTCTGTCCATTTAAGATGTTACCTCAGGGCCGGGTCTGTTTTATATTGATTTGGTATTTTCCGAAAATCTGTCGGTTATCTCATCACCTGTATATTTTCACACACTGCATATTTTCATGACTCTTAGACAAAACCTCAGTCACCACTTACGTAACCTATTGAAAGTAATAATAAATAAAATTTAATTAAAAATGAAATTTATTATCCAAAACCATTTCAGCTAAACTGTTACAGTAATAACACCTCACACTATAATCCCTTTAAAGTGGCGTGATTATATAATACTACCTGATCTGGATATTTTCAATAATTGCCGCGAAAAATTTCTATGTCGACTATCAAATTATTACAGTAACTCACTATTGGTAACTGTATGTGTACAATATGAAAATGTGTCTGTACAGTGCATAGACAAAGCAAGTGTGTGCAGTTGTAATTATAAGTTTTTCTCTATGTATAATAAATAGTTAATATATGTTATCGCGCTTGTAAACCATGCTGTGTACATATACGTTGGTTTATAATCTAGTTTTACAATAGTAAATAAGTAAGTAAAGTCTCAATCACGATTGTAAACTGTTTTATGTACCATAATAAACTTAAAAAAAAAAAAAAAAAAAAAAATAAATATCTTCACGCAATTCCCAATACAGGGGTAGACAGAGGTCTAGTCTACATAATTAAGTCCCTTTGACCCACCTTCCACCGAAGATATTTTCGGGACAACGTGACAGGTGAGTCCGTCGCCGTCTTTATGTCCATGTCAACGATATAATTCGTACATAAGTTTTGAAAAACTCATTGGAACGAGCTCAACTGAGGATCGAACCCGAATGTCTCGAATCGAAATTCCAACCACCCTTCCACTCGGCAATATTGACTTATATACCACACGACAACCTTTAGGAAGTGCGTAAGGAGTAAATTCTTACCCTGATACAACACGGCGAATGATTGATAGATAAAAAAAAAAATTTGATTACCGTACCACAACCAGGAGAGAGAATAGACGAAGGCCCCAGCCGTACGATAGAGTTTGCTATAATGAATATACTTAGCAAGCGAATATGTTCTTTTTATTATACCTTCGATTAATATGGAATACGCACGGGAAGGAAGGAGGTGGATTAACACCGTGACCAGATCACAATAAATAAATAAATATCGTCACACAATTCTTAATACAGACAGCAAAGAAGTCCTTTCGACCCACCTTCCACCGAAAACGTTTTTTGGAACAACGTGACAGGTGGTGAGCACCCTGCCGTCTTTATATCCAAGTAAACGACATAAATTGTACGCAAGTTTTAAAAAAAAACCATTGGTACGAGTCTAGGGGATCGAATTTTGGTCATTTGACTCGAATTCCAATCACCCATCCACTAGACTACGGCGACTACTACGAAGACTAAGAATAATTTTCCCAAAAATGCGTCTGTATTTTATTTAATAAATTGTAAAAAATATTTTGTAGAAACATTTTAAAATTATACACATAATAATGATGCAGATGATATTACCATGTATCAGTCATATACATTACTATCCCGTAATCTAACCAATATCTTTTATATTGGTTAGACCAAACTAAAATCAAGTTGTAAAATTGGGTGTCGAAAAATAGTATATATGCTAAAAGTTAATTAGACGAGATACACGTGACGTCGACAAATACTAAATTTGACCCAAACAAGGCAAAAGAAATAGAGCCGGTTAAAAAAACAACTTCTGTAAAAGACTGACAGGATGCATTAGCATACAAAAACAATTTAATTTCTATGAATTTAGAGACGGCAGTGCCTTCGCAGGGGAAATTGTAATGAAATGTATAATTGAAACTTCTAAAATTAAATGGCGGTTATATTAACGAAAATGTAGAATATTCGTTTTTTTTTTCTATTTTCTCGCAAATTCCCATATTGGGGTAGGCAGAGATTGGGACAATGTCCTTTTGATCTAGATTTCACCGAAGCTTATTTGCGACCACAGGACAGATTAATTAAAAAATAAAATAAATAAAAAAATATAATATAAAATAAAATATCTTCACGCAATTCCCAATACAGGGGTAGACAGAGGTCTGCCATCTGGGGATCGAACTCGGGTCACTAGACTAGAAATTCCAACTACCCAACCACTTGGCTATCGTGACTTTTAACAGATTAATTAAATATTTATAAATAAATATTTTTAATGTATATAAAATATACGTTGAAGTGGCAATGGGCCGGTCACATAGGTCGTAGAACTGAAAACCGTTGGGGAAGAAGAGAAGAAGGTTCTCGAGTGGCAACCTCCAACAGGCAAACGCAGTGTTGGACGACCCCCACGAGATGGAGCGACGACTTGCAAAATATTGTCGTAGTCGATGGATGCAGGTGGCTGAGGACCGACTGTGGAAAGTTTTAGGGGAAGCCTATGTTCAGCAGTGGACTCTTGATAGGCTGTAAAGAAGGAGAAGATATAGATATATATATATATATATATATATATATATATATATATATATATATATATATATATATATATATATATATATACGTGCCACGAGGAGTAGGGCTCTACGATTATCATAGTTTTTAGTTAATAAGTATTGTAAATATTAACATATTTTTTTCTGTAAATAAATAATTACACAAAAAAAAATTAAATAAATTTCAGATCAATTGTTAAGTGCAATTTAAAATTTTTAAAAGTAATTAAAAAATAAATAACGTAGGCGTTTACAATTAATTAGCAATAAAGAAATATAATCAAAAAGTAACTTAGATATATGGGATTGTACTGATATTTAAAAAAATTCGTTCATTTTTTCATGATCTGTAGCACATAAAAAACAGAAAAAAAAGTATTTAAGAAAACAACACATTTTTTATTTTCGTTTACGAAAATCATAAAGGTGAAAATTAGAACGCTAAAAGGTTGGCTGTGCGACTAATGTAAAAGTAATTTGTCATGTAGGGTAATACGTCTTCGTCATCGTCTTCGTTACAATTTTTTTTAATACGTAAATTATACTATAGAATGACTTAACGTTTTTAGAAGTAGCTCTAAAGAATTCCAGCTATCAGGTTTAGCAAACATAGTAAATTTCTATATGGAATTACTAATTGAAGATATTCATGGTGTCGCTATACAATTTATGCTTCTCATAGACACAGAGCACTGTTGTCTACATCTATTAAACTTAAGTCGCTGTGTCGGTGTAAAATAGAGCCCCATGGATGTTCCACTTTCACAACACCACGCGAGTATAGCCATGAAAATTCTTCTTTCTTTCCGCATCCATTGCTGCGCTGATCACCTCAGGATGTGGTAGAGGTAAAAGAGTAATAATGCCAGTGCCCTCCCCCTTGCTCTCTACTGCCTCCACCCATCGATGAGTGACGTATACAAAAGGCTCACCAGCTGAGCGACCCCGACGGAAGCCGTACTGGCGGTCACTAATTAACTGGTGCTCCTCTAAATACCTCAAGAGTTTATAATAGACTCCATCATTTTGAAGAACAAGGAGGTGATGGCGATCGGTCTGTAGTTTCCTGGATCTTTCTTAGGGATCGGGTGCACCAAAACTGCCCAACGCAATCGGGACGACGCCTTGAGAGTAGCAGTACCGAAAAAGATGCTTTCGAACTGGTGCCAACTCTGGAGCACACATCCTCAACATATGTATTTCCATCGAATTATATTGTTGACATAAAGATTACGACGGGCTCACCACCTGTCACGTTTTCCTGAAAATATCATCGGTGGAAGGTGGGTCAAAGGACTTAATTGTCTAGACTAGACTTCTGTCTACGCCTGTATTGGGAGTTGCGTGAAGATATTTATTTATTTATTTTATAACTTATTCTCTGCGTTGAATGTGTCTGGATAAATAAAACACTCACTCTTATTTCCGCCTCTAAACATCAGTGTAATAATTATTGTTTTCGTAAGAAAGGATACAGAGAGCTAGTATAATCCAGACTATTAGGCAATTCATCTTTAATGACCGACGTATCAACCGCATCATCAAAAATATCACATATGTAAATTGTATTTACGTCACTAATTGTATTTATTTTACTTGTTGCATTCGTTAAATGTTTTAATATTTAACGTATTTTGTTAATTTTACATTCTTTCCATAAATTAATGATAATAACTTAATGATAAAAATTTAAAGCCTGGAAAATTACTTTTTTTATATCTCTGAAGGTAATAATTGGACTTGTGTTATTATTTTCATCTTTATTGCGAGTTCCTTAAAAAGGTAGACCTTATGCCTGAAGGCATTTTCTACCAGTCAACCTATGGCATGGTAACATTTTGTAGAAGACGCAACAGTATTATATATAAATATACTTCAGGTTATTTAAAAATAATATCATGTTTTTTTTTATTTATTACATATCGTAATATAATTTGCTAATGTAACTAAACAACGTTCTTTACATAATTTATGTACAAAGCTAGTTTGTTGTGTTAAATGTTTTAATATTTAACGTATTTTGTTAATTTTACATTCTTTCCATAAATTAATGATAATAACTTAATGATAAAAATTTAAAGCCTGGAAAATTACTTTTTTTATATCTCTGAAGGTAATAATTGGACTTGTGTTATTATTTTCATCTTTATTGCGAGTTCCTTAAAAAGGTAGACCTTATGCCTGAAGGCATTTTCTACCAGTCAACCTATGGCATGGTAACATTTTGTAGAAGACGCAACAGTATTATATATAAATATACTTCAGGTTATTTAAAAATAATATCATGTTTTTTTTTTTATTTATTACATATCGTAATATAATTTGCTAATGTAACTAAACAACGTTCTTTACATAATTTATGTACAAACTAGCTCCTTTTAAATTATACGTCAAGTGAAATCGCGGGGCACAACTTGTGTAAGTATAAATAAACACCATTCATTTACTAAATGTGAGCATGCTCCTGTCTTATATTTTGATTCTGTTAGTTAGCTGGTGCCATTTAATTAAGTTAAGAATTATTTCGAAGCATTTTAGATGTCGGTTTCTCCAATTTATGTAATCAAAGACATTTTGAGACTTAAAAGCCATTCGTTATCTAAAACGCTAATTGAATTGTTCTCGTGGTAGGCAATATATTTGCCTTTTGAATTTAATAAATATTATTTTAAGCTGCTTTTGACAATCTCGTTTACTTCATCCAATACGTATAATGCTGTAAGCAAATACCTCTCATTTGCGATTCACATTACTTAATAATACACATGTTTACATGTTCACATGCACATTATTATACAGGAAATTGAGCATACTACATTACTACCTTAGTAATGACCTACTAATTTATTATATACCTATGTTAGAATATACTACATCATTCCTTCCAGTGGGTGTCGTAAAAGGTGACTAAAGACAAAACCATGTGACATAATATACACATCCTTTTATAACACAATTTTGAACAACACCACTTCGCTAATAACAGCCTATAAAAGTCCACTGCAGTACATCCGCCTCTTTCGTAAAGAGTATTATCATAATCACCGCGTCAGGCGAGCGAATTGGGAATCGCGCACATACAGTACACCATATTACCTATATGCCCGTTTAAAACAAGTCTGGTATATTCGAAACAATTTTCTGTTCTTTTCTTCAACTTCTTTGAAATATATCGGTTCTAAATGGTCTAAAACGTGAGTTAAGAATGTTTAAAAAAGACGAAAACAATCGAAGCGAAACTTCCGCCGATTTCTATTCAATCAGAGAAATCCGATTGCGAAAGGGTGGAATATTGAAAATAGTGACTGATAATTTTCATTTAAATTTTGATATGACAAGTCACACAGCACCTGTTCTATTATTAAGGTATTGTTTGAAAGATGTTTCTCCTGAGTATGTTACGTAGTAGTTATACACCCTTTGGTCTGTAGTTTCCTGGACTTTCTTTAGATCGGTGCACCAAAACTGCCCAACGCAATCGGGACGACGCCTTGAGAGTAGCAGTACCGAAAAAGATGCTTTCGAACTGGTGCCAACTCTGGAGCACACATCCTCAACACAATGGGGCATTTCCATCGAATTATATTGTTGACATAAAGATTACGACGGGCTCACCACCTGTCACGTTTTCCCGAAAATATCATCGGTGGAACGTGGGTCAAAGGGACTTAATTGTCTAGACTAGACTTCTGTCTACGCCTGTATTGGGAGTTGCGTGAAGATATTTATTTATTTATTTTATAACTTATTCTCTGCGTTGAATGTGTCTGGATAAATAAAACACTCACTCTTATTTCCGCCTCTAAACATCAGTGTAATAATTATTGTTTTCTGTAAGAAAGGATACAGAGAGCTAGTATAATCCAGACTATTAGGCAATTCATCTTTAATGACCGACGTATCAACCGCATCATCAAAAAATATCACATATGTAAATTGTATTTACGTCACTAATTGTATTTATTTTACTTTGTTGCATTCGTTAAATGTTTTAATATTTAACGTATTTTGTTAATTTTACATTCTTTCCATAAATTAATGATAATAACTTAATGATAAAAATTTAAAGCCTGGAAAATTACTTTTTTTATATCTCTGAAGGTAATAATTGGACTTGTGTTATTATTTTCATCTTTATTATGAGTTCCTTAAAAAGGTAGACCTTATGCCTGAAGGCATTTTCTACCAGTCAACCTATGGCATGGTAACATTTTGTAGAAGACGCAACAGTATTATATATAAATATACTTCAGGTTATTTAAAAATAATATCATGTTTTTTTTTATTTATTACATATCGTAATATAATTTGCTAATGTAACTAAACAACGTTCTTTACATAATTTATGTACAAAGCTAGTTTGTTGTGTTAAATGTTTTAATATTTAACGTATTTTGTTAATTTTACATTCTTTCCATAAATTAATGATAATAACTTAATGATAAAAATTTAAAGCCTGGAAAATTACTTTTTTTATATCTCTGAAGGTAATAATTGGACTTGTGTTATTATTTTCATCTTTATTATGAGTTCCTTAAAAGGTAGACCTTATGCCTGAAGGCATTTTCTACCAGTCAACCTATGGCATGGTAACATTTTGTAGAAGACGCAACAGTATTATATATAAATATACTTCAGGTTATTTAAAAATAATATCATGTTTTTTTTTATTTATTACATATCGTAATATAATTTGCTAATGTAACTAAACAACGTTCTTTACATAATTTATGTACAAACTAGCTCCTTTTAAATTATACGTCAAGTGAAATCGCGGGGCACAACTTGTGTAAGTATAAAATAAACACCATTCATTTACTAAATGTGAGCATGCTCCTGTCTTATATTTTGATTCTGTTAGTTAGGCTGGTGCCATTTAATTAAGTTAAGAATTATTTCGAAGCATTTTAGATGTCGGTTTCTCCAATTTATGTAATCAAAGACATTTTGAGACTTAAAAGCCATTCGTTATCTAAAACGCTAATTGAATTGTTCTCGTGGTAGGCAATATATTTGCCTTTTGAATTTAATAAATATTATTTTAAGCTGCTTTTGACAATCTCGTTTACTTCATCCAATACGTATAATGCTGTAAGCAAATACCTCTCATTTGCGATTCACATTACTTAATAATACACATGTTTACATGTTCACATGCACATTATTATACAGGAAATTGAGCATACTACATTACTACCTTAGTAATGACCTACTAATTTATTATATACCTATGTTAGAATATACTACATCATTCCTTCCAGTGGGTGTCGTAAAAGGTGACTAAAGACAAAACCATGTGACATAATATACACATCCTTTTATAACACAATTTTGAACAACACCACTTCGCTAATAACAGCCTATAAAAGTCCACTGCAGTACATCCGCCTCTTTCGTAAAGAGTATTATCATAATCACCGCGTCAGGCGAGCGAATTGGGAATCGCGCACATACAGTACACCATATTACCTATATGCCCGTTTAAAACAAGTCTGGTATATTCGAAACAATTTTCTGTTCTTTTCTTCAACTTCTTGAAATATATCGGTTCTAAATGGTCTAAAACGTGAGTTAAGAATGTTTAAAAAAGACGAAAACAATCGAAGCGAAACTTCCGCCGATTTCTATTCAATCAGAGAAATCCGATTGCGAAAGGGTGGAATATTGAAAAATAGTGACTGATAATTTTCATTTAAATTTTGATATGACAAGTCACACAGCACCTGTTCTGTTATTAAGGTATTGTTTGAAAGATGTTTCTCCTGAGTATGTTACGTAGTAGTTATACACCCTTTGGTCTGTAGTTTCCTGGATCTTTCTTAGGGATCGGGTGCACCAAAACTGCCCAACGCAATCGGGACGACGCCTTGAGAGTAGCAGTACCGAAAAAGATGCTTTCGAACTGGTGCCAACTCTGGAGCACACATCCTCAACACAATGGGGGCATTTCCATCGAATTATATTGTTGACATAAAGATTACGACGGGCTCACCACCTGTCACGTTTTCCCGAAAATATCATCGGTGGAAGGTGGGTCAAAGGGACTTAATTGTCTAGACTAGACTTCTGTCTACGCCTGTATTGGGAGTTGCGTGAAGATATTTATTTATTTATTTTATAACTTATTCTCTGCGTTGAATGTGTCTGGATAAATAAAACACTCACTCTTATTTCCGCCTCTAAACATCAGTGTAATAATTATTGTTTTCTGTAAGAAAGGATACAGAGAGCTAGTATAATCCAGACTATTAGGCAATTCATCTTTAATGACCGACGTATCAACCGCATCATCAAAAAATATCACATATGTAAATTGTATTTACGTCACTAATTGTATTTATTTTACTTTGTTGCATTCGTTAAATGTTTTAATATTTAACGTATTTTGTTAATTTTACATTCTTTCCATAAATTAATGATAATAACTTAATGATAAAAATTTAAAGCCTGGAAAATTACTTTTTTTATATCTCTGAAGGTAATAATTGGACTTGTGTTATTATTTTCATCTTTATTGCGAGTTCCTTAAAAAGGTAGACCTTATGCCTGAAGGCATTTTCTACCAGTCAACCTATGGCATGGTAACATTTTGTAGAAGACGCAACAGTATTATATATAAATATACTATATATAAATATACTTCAGGTAACAGTACTACTACAAGTAACAGTATTATATATAAATATACTTCAGGTTATTTAAAAATAATATCATGTTTTTTTATTTATTACATATCGTAATATAATTTGCTAATGTAACTAAACAACGTTCTTTACATAATTTATGTACAAAGCTAGTTTGTTGTGTTAAATGTTTTAATATTTAACGTATTTTGTTAATTTTACATTCTTTCCATAAATTAATGATAATAACTTAATGATAAAAATTTAAAGCCTGGAAAATTACTTTTTTTATATCTCTGAAGGTAATAATTGGACTTGTGTTATTATTTTCATCTTTATTGCGAGTTCCTTAAAAAGGTAGACCTTATGCCTGAAGGCATTTTCTACCAGTCAACCTATGGCATGGTAACATTTTGTAGAAGACGCAACAGTATTATATATAAATATACTTCAGGTTATTTAAAAATAATATCATGTTTTTTTTATTTATTACATATCGTAATATAATTTGCTAATGTAACTAAACAACGTTCTTTACATAATTTATGTACAAACTAGCTCCTTTTAAATTATACGTCAAGTGAAATCGCGGGGCACAACTTGTGTAAGTATAAAATAAACACCATTCATTTACTAAATGTGAGCATGCACCTGTCTTATATTTTGATTCTGTTAGTTAGGCTGGTGCCATTTAATTAAGTTAAGAATTATTTCGAAGCATTTTAGATGTCGGTTTCTCCAATTTATGTAATCAAAGACATTTTGAGACTTAAAAGCCATTCGTTATCTAAAACGCTAATTGAATTTGTCTCGTGGTAGGCAATATATTTGCCTTTTGAATTTAATAAATATTATTTTAAGCTGCTTTTGACAATCTCGTTTACTTCATCCAATACGTATAATGCTGTAAGCAAATACCTCTCATTTGCGATTCACATTACTTAATAATACACATGTTTACATGTTCACATGCACATTATTATACAGGAAATTGAGCATACTACATTACTACCTTAGTAATGACCTACTAATTTATTATATACCTATGTTAGAATATACTACATCATTCCTTCCAGTGGGTGTCGTAAAAGGTGACTAAAGACAAAACCATGTGACATAATATACACATCCTTTTATAACACAATTTTGAACAACACCACTTCGCTAATAACAGCCTATAAAAGTCCACTGCAGTACATCCGCCTCTTTCGTAAAGAGTATTATCATAATCACCGCGTCAGGCGAGCGAATTGGGAATCGCGCACATACAGTACACCATATTACCTATATGCCCGTTTAAAACAAGTCTGGTATATTCGAAACAATTTTCTCTGTTCTTTTCTTCAACTTCTTGAAATATATCGGTTCTAAATGGTCTAAAACGTGAGTTAAGAATGTTTAAAAAAAAGACGAAAAACAATCGAAGCGAAACTTCCGCCGATTTCTATTCAATCAGAGAAATCCGATTGCGAAAGGGTGGAATATTGAAAAATAGTGACTGATAATTTTCATTTAAATTTTGATATGACAAGTCACACAGCATCTGTTCTGTTATTAAGGTATTGTTTGAAAGATGTTTCTCCTGAGTATGTTACGTAGTAGTTATACACCCTTTGGTAAAAACTGCACTTCATTTTGATTGAATTTTACATTACTTAATTTTATCACACACGTGGTTATTTTGTCTTAATCAAAGGTTACTTTATAAAAAATGATGTGAAATTGCTGTTATTGTTTGTAATAAATACTTTTATGTCGTGAGTGTTACTTTCATTTGCGAGAAGATTATATTGTAACAAGTTACGAGTATTATTTTGATTTAGTTCTTTGTAATAGATGTCAATGTCAGCAGTTTAATACAGACCCTCGTCATGCGGACATGAGACTGTTGTTTGAAGAGTTAAGCTACAAGTGCAAGACTGTTCGTGATGGTTGATGCCTTTAGAAATATTTTAACACGGTAGTCTTTTCTTATAAATTTATTTAAGATAATTTGACAGGCAGATAATATTTTAGGCCTTTTGTTCTTTTATCTTTCGACACAAAGACAAATAATATTTTGGGGCCTTGTATATTACCTTATCCCGAAAACATCTTCGGCCGAAGGTGGGTCAATGAAACTTAATTGTCCAGGCTAGACCTCTATCTAACCCTGTATAGGGAATTGCGGGAAGATGTTTATTAATATTTAGATTGTATATTACCATAATAACCAAAATATAGATAATTAGTAAAAATAAAAAAAAATATTATATATAATTAGTAATTATATATATTTTGGTTCTTGTGTGAGGTTCGGAAAACAAAAAAGAATTAGCCGTCTTTATGTCCAAGCTTTAAAATAAAAGTCATGAATACCAGCCTACCTACTGAAGAACGAACTCTGGTCTTTTGACTCGAATTCCGATCACCGTCGTCGATGCGTGCACTCTTTCTACAGAATCCATTCTTTACAGTGCATTCTGCAAAATTATACACGCATTGCATGCAGAACGGTGCAAAATAATTTTATAATATTTTACAATTTTGACGGCCTCGTATGAGTGGCATACATAGTGGTTTTCAAAGTATCGTCAACTCTGAGATCTGTGTTCCCGGATGGTTCAAAGTAAAACATTACTTTTTCTTCATTGTCTCAGTTCTGGGTGTTTGTTGTACCTTCTTACAGCTACTTACTTTGGGATGTTGTCCCTATCTAGGTTTTCATTGTTATTTATAATATATAAAATATAAATAAATAAATCTTCACGCAATTTCCAATACAGGGATAGACAGAGGTCTAATCTAGACAATTAAGTCCCTTCGACCCACCTTCCACCGAAGATATTTTCGGGACAACATGACAGGTGGTGAGCCCGTCGCCGTTTTTGTGTCCAAGGCAACGATATAATTCGTATTGACTTAGACATAAAGACGGCGACGGGCTCACGTACTATCACGTTGTCCCAAAAATGTCTTCGTTGGAAGGTGGGTCGTAAGGACTTAACCTACGCATTATATCGATATCTACGCTTCTATTAATTAACGGCAGTATAAAACAGCTTCAATCTCTCTTCCTACTTTCTATAATACTAATCAAGATCGATAAGCATAATATACTGGACTACTACTGCAACCGTGCATTTCTCAAGAATTAGAATAGCCTACAGGTTTATATGTATGAATTTTATATGAATATTTATGTATTCACAATATGCATGTATGTATATTGTATCGTTAGGTTAGAACATAAATACGGCGCATGGCTCACCACTTGACGCAAAACATCTTCGGTGAAAAGTGCATCAAAAGGACTAAGTTGCCCATTTCTCTGCCTACTCCAATATGGGAAATTGTGTAATAGTAAAAAAAGACGTATAGTTTTATTCAGGCTATAAATTATGCATTGGACTATTTATGAGCTTTCTTACAAATTAGTGGAATCATTGTGGCGTAATTGATAAAAATCCGCACATTAAAACGTTCAAAATATACCTACATAAAAACATACAATCATGCACATTTATAAATAGTATTATAGCATAAAACGTTGACTCGTGAACAACAGCTTTTTCATGACGTCCGAGAGCACAATAATGAATTCTGAACAGCTACTGATCTCCACTGAGTCAAGATAAGTAATTAATCCTTTAAGTAAATTACTTTCTTTGCAACATTGCAACTAACTGTACTTTGCATTGAAATTAAAAGTTAAATAAGCTGTCTGTAAAGAGACAAGTCAAGATGAGCTTTTGTTATTGGAATTGACTGTGCATTTTCTACTTTGTAAGGGCTTTATAATCTTGATTTTCTTCTTTAATTTTAAGAATTTTCTTTGATAGGTAAAATGTTGCAAGCATAATGTTATTTTATTGTTTTAAAACAGCAAACTGTACAAAAAATTCTAGGATTTAAATAATTTGATCGAGCATAATATTTTTATATATATATATATATATATATATATATATATATATATATATATATATATATATATATATATATATATATATATATATATATATATATATATATATATATATATATATATATATATATATATTTAAAAGTATAAGAAACCAGTTCAAATGCAAGTAACAAAATATAAATAAATATTTATCTGAGTAAATATATATGTAACCAATGATGGAATGAAATATATATATATATATATATATATATATATATATATATATATATATATATATATATATATATATATATATATATATATATATATATATATATATATATATATATATATATATATATATATATATATATATATATATATATATATATATATATATATATATATATATAAAAGTATAAGAAACCAGTTCCAATGCAAGTAACAAAATATAAATAAATATATCTGAGTAAATATATATGTAACCAATGATGGAATGAAATATTAATGTAACCTCTTTCAATTCCTTCGAAATTTGTCATTTTCTTTATACACGACGTCTAGGTATCCGAGTACTCTTGATCCTCCCCTCTTCGAAAAATTTGCTCACATGGTTTTCGAAAGCTGTTCTCGGCCTACTTTGGCCCCTTTTATTGCGAATTTTCTTCCCCATTCAGTCTTCACTCATTCGCTCATCGTGCACAATCCTTCGAAGCACGCTCTTATCCATTTTAGTAATAAGATCATATTTCAAACATTCCGAATCTCTTCGTTTGGTTTTCAGTCGGCTAAGGTAACACCGCACATTTTACTAAACGAAATTTTTGTTTTTATGCTTCTTTTGGTAGACCCAGGTTTCGCTGACATATAACGATACAGATCGCTTTATAAGGAGTGCATTATAAGGCAAGGAAGGCGCGCGTCCACTCTTTATACAACCTCTAACCTCTCAAAGACCTTTCTAAATTAAGACCAAATATTTGTAACGGATATGATAAGAACAATGTCTCACAATAACAAAAGCATTCCATGGTATAGTGGTCAAATGTTCTCATCTCGCCTGCTTCAGCAGATACTTTATACATCCCAATTTGAATATTATAAAAAATTAACACAACCCTAAGATCATAAAGCGAAAAGGAAAATATAATATTAAACTTTTACATCCCTTATCAAATTAAAATGGAAATCATACGTGTAATTTGTTTTAATAAAAACAAATATGTTTTATATGTTTATAAAGACAAGTGCTACCGCGAAAAAAGAATTACGCGTTTTATGGTGACTCTAACCATGAAAAAAAAAATTATACGTATTCCCAGGATTACGGACCCGGGCTGCTGTTCTAACATTAACATATAAGTTGCGGCAATTACCAAATACGGATTTTCATACGAAATGACCCAATGGGATTACGTTGGCATGGATTATGTTTGTGCACCCCAAAAAGGACTGAATTGTAAGAGATCGAAAATATACCGTCCCATAAAATCTTCAAGCTGTGACCCAAAACATTGTTTTAAATGTTTGATATTCGTAAAATTTATTCATCTTTCTTCAGAATTGCTCTCAACAGAAAATAATGTTCAAATTCAAAATATTGTTTCAATGTTTTAAAATATCATACTATGTATACGCTTTACCTTTTTTACAATTTTACCGTATGATATAAAGATGGGAAAGAAGTAAATAAATTCCATTTTTTTTTCTTACATAATGTAATGTACAAGTCACGATAGCCGAGTGGTTGGGTGGTTGGAACTTCGAGTCAAGAGACTTGAGTTCGATCCCCAGGTGGCAGGCTCGTACCAATGGGTTTTTCAAAAACTTTTGTGCGAATTATATCGTTGGCTTGAACATAAAGACAGCGACGGGCTCACCACCTGTCACTTTGTCCCGAAAATGTCTTCGGTGGAAGGTAGGTCAAAAGGAATTGTCTGGATTATACCTGTATTGGTAAATGCGTGAAGATATTTTTTATTCATTTATTAATTTTATTTACATAATATCTTCACGTATATTGCCACTGGGACAATCAAAAGTAATTAAGTCATTTCTACTTATCTCTCAAGAAACCTATTTAGAATAATTACTATTTATTAAACAAATGTTCGCCTCTGGCGGGATTCGAACCACCAGCCCTAGGTTCGAATGAAAGGTCGCTTACAACTAGGTTAACGGCCGTCGTACTTAATATTATGCAAAAACTTCGGACAATTTTTTATTAAAAATTTTCTGTTTCTTTTTCTATTTAATATCTCAGTTAAATTCCTATGATGTTACTCTATACCGACAATAATAATAAGGTAAAATAAACATAGTTTTATTTCAGTTAGTTTACCTGATAGGCGCATGAGAAATTTTAAATGTCAAGTTATATTTTAGAAAAGCAATCAAGCTCTTAACTAATAATAGCCTAATGTTTTAGGGTGCACACAGAGAACAATACGTCGCAGGTTCAGTCCCGCTATTCGACAATTATTGAGAATTTCTCGACACAAGCGTGTAGCTTAGTCGTCGTTAACAGGAATACTAATAATTGTATCACTTTAAAAATTACTAACATTGTTAGTAATTTTTAAAGTGATACATATCAAATACAAAACCTCATACAAAATTACTTTAAGTATTCTCACATTTTACGACTCTTCTAAAAAGTTTAGGATGTTCCTAAAATTGTCTTTTATACAAATCAAATCTTTTATTTATCTAAATATAGTCAATAATAGATATCGTAATGAGATTCCTCTAACGGAGTAGAAACAGGCAAAAGAAACTCCGCAGATATTATCTGTTTTTGGTCAATTCTTATTATTAGGAATCCTTCAATTATGAGTAAAATAAAAAGAATTGCCCACATCGGTCGAGCAATTCTCAAATGAGTTACATATTTATGAAACCTAAGCATATGTTTTAAAAATTTTGTTATAATACGCTTTTATACATTTAATTATATTAAAAATATAGACTTATAAATTATTTCCTAGTAACAAATTCTTATAAAACTTTATAATGTTTGTACTTACAATATTCTTTGCTCGGAATTTCAGGTAAACAAGGTAAAGCAAAATTGAAATCCACAAGAAAAGTTAATTTGCTACTGACGTCAGGTGCTTCAGATAATTTCGCCCCCATCTCAGACTCGTTACCTTTAGAGTATATTATAAATAACGCGTTATTTTTAAAATGTTTTAGCATGATTTTGAAATTCGCATATAAGATCATTACCATACTAAGTAGCTATCGTTTATGCCTAATAACTTTTAATTTCTTTCCTGTGAAGGAATATTAAACTATATATACTAGTACCCTGTTCAGTGGTACTAATTCGACCGCAATTTAGACAGATACTAGTTTACGCCCGCAACTTTAACCCTGTGGTGAAGATAAAAAAGTAGGCCATATCTTGGGGCCATGGCGAGGAGAAGACTTCAGGTCTTCAAAATCAATTGCAATAGAGATATTGCAATTGTTTTGATTAATCAGCATTAAGAGTACTAAACTAACTTTTTACAACTTATAACATATACCAAAAACTGTTTAGTCACAGCGTCGTTTGGAATCTGTCAGGTCACGTACTGTTATACGGAGGATTAAAATACACTTTTTAAAAGAATTATAATAAGTCACGATAGCCGAGTGGTTGGGTGGTTGGAACTTCGAGTCAAGAGACTTGAGTTCGATCCCCAGGTGGCAGGCTCGTACCAATGGGTTTTCAAAACTTTTGTGCGAATTATATCGTTGGCTTGGACATAAAGGCGGGCTCACCACCTGTCACTTTGTCCCGAAAATGTCTTCGGTGGAAGGTAGGTCAAAAGGAATTGTCTGGATTATACCTGTATTGGTAAATGCGTGAAGATATTTTTTATTCATTTATTAATTTTATTTACATAATATCTTCACGTATATTGCCACTGGGACAATCAAAAGTAATTAAGTCATTTCTACTTATCTCTCAAGAAACCTATTTAGAATAATTACTATTTATTAAACAAATGTTCGCCTCTGGCGGGATTCGAACCACCAGCCCTAGGTTCGAATGAAAGGTCGCTTACAACTAGGTTAACGGCCGTCGTACTTAATATTATGCAAAAACTTCGGACAATTTTTTATTAAAAATTTTCTGTTTCTTTTTCTATTTAATATCTCAGTTAAATTCCTATGATGTTACTCTATACCGACAATAATAATAAGGTAAAATAAACATAGTTTTATTTCAGTTAGTTTACCTGATAGGCGCATGAGAAATTTTAAATGTCAAGTTATATTTTAGAAAAGCAATCAAGCTCTTAACTAATAATAGCCTAATGTTTTAGGGTGCACACAGAGAACAATACGTCGCAGGTTCAGTCCCGCTATTCGACAATTATTGAGAATTTCTCGACACAAGCGTGTAGCTTAGTCGTCGTTAACAGGAATACTAATAATTGTATCACTTTAAAAATTACTAACATTGTTAGTAATTTTTAAAGTGATACATATCAAATACAAAACCTCATACAAAATTACTTTAAGTATTCTCACATTTTACGACTCTTCTAAAAAGTTTAGGATGTTCCTAAAATTGTCTTTTATACAAATCAAATCTTTTATTTATCTAAATATAGTCAATAATAGATATCGTAATGAGATTCCTCTAACGGAGTAGAAACAGGCAAAAGAAACTCCGCAGATATTATCTGTTTTTGGTCAATTCTTATTATTAGGAATCCTTCAATTATGAGTAAATTAAAAAGAATTGCCCACATCGGTCGAGCAATTCTCAAATGAGTTACATATTTATGAAACCTAAGCATATGTTTTAAAAATTTTGTTATAATACGCTTTTATACATTTAATTATATTAAAAATATAGACTTATAAAATATTTCCAAGTAACAAATTCTTATAAAACTTTATAATGTTTGTACTTACAATATTCTTTGCTCGGAATTTCAGGTAAACAAGGTAAAGCAAAATTGAAATCCACAAGAAAAGTTAATTTGCTACTGACGTCAGGTGCTTCAGATAATTTCGCCCCCATCTCAGACTCGTTACCTTTAGAGTATATTATAAATAACGCGTTATTTTTAAAATGTTTTAGCATGATTTTGAAATTCGCATATAAGATCATTACCATACTAAGTAGCTATCGTTTATGCCTAATAACTTTTAATTTCTTTCCTGTGAAGGAATATTAAACTATATATACTAGTACCCTGTTCAGTGGTACTAATTCGACCGCAATTTAGACAGATACTAGTTTACGCCCGCAACTTTAACCCTGTGGTTTTGATGATAAAAAAGTAGGCCAAAAAATGGGGCCATGGCGAGGAGAAGACTTCAGGCCCCAAAATCAATTGCAATAGAGATATTGCAATTGTTTTGATTAATCAGCATTAAGAGTACTAAACTAACTTTTTACAACTTATAACATATACCAAAAACTGTTTAGTCACAGCGTCGTTTGGAATCTGTCAGGTCACGTACTGTTATACGGAGGATTAAAATACACTTTTTAAAAAGAATTATAATAAGTCACGATAGCCGAGTGGTTGGGTGGTCGGAATTTCGAGTCAATAGACCCGAGTTCGATCCCCAGTTGGTAGGCTCGTACCAATGGGTTTTTCAAAAACTTATGTACGAATATCGTTGGCTTGGACATAAAGGCGGGCTCACCACCTGTCACGTTGTCCCGAAAATATCTTCGGTGAAAGGTGGGTCGAAGGGTCAATTGTCTAGACTCGGCCTCTGTCTACCCCTGTATTGGGAATTGCGTGAAGATATTTTTTTTATATTTTTTTAAAAAGAATTATTAAATAAATATAATAAATATCTTCACGCAATTCCCAATACAGGGGTAGACAGAGGTCAAGTCTAGACAATTAAGTCCCTTTGACCCACCTTCCACCGCAGATATTTTCGGGACAACGTGACAGGTGTGCCGCCTTTATGTCCAAGCCAACGATGAAATTCGTACATAAGTTTTTTGAATAACTCATTGGTACTGCCACCTGGGGATCGAACTCGGGTCTCTCAACTCGAAATTCCGACCACCCAACAACTCGGCTATCGTAACTTCAACTTTTTAAAAAGGATTATTTATGAGCTGAAAGAATAGTGGCTCGTACCAATGGGTTTTTCAAAAACTTATGTACGAATTACATCGTTGGCTTGGACATAAAGACGGCCACAGGCCACCTCCTGTCACGTTGTCCCGAAAATGTCTTCGGTGGAAGGTGGGTCGAAGGGACTTCATTGTCTAGACTAGACACCTGTCTACCCCTGTATTGGGAATTGCGTGAAGATATTTTTTTTATTTGATACTATAGGAATCAGCACAGCGAAATTTAATTTCTTATTCATAAAATATGATGTTACTTTAGATATGCTCAGGATTACATGAATCATGCTAATTTCTAGTAGAGCCGGTAATTCTAGTTTATTAGGCAAATGTCGTAAGTTATCAATAAGCTCTAAGTAAAGTTCATGGGGTGTCATCATTGCTGTATGTCGTTTGTCCTGACTGCTGGACATTATAGCATTTATAATGTCTTCCAGTTGAAGTGACAAGGTAAGTATAGTTATTTCGAGACTTCCGAAAATAGCGTTTACTTTTATTTGTAATTGCAGTTTTTCATTACTAGAGATATTAGTTATTGTAGATGAGAATTGATCGACAGCTTTATTTAAATTTTCTTCATTTATTTTAATCGTATTTATTGTATTATTATAGTTTGAAATGATCGAATTTGTGACTAAGACATTTTCTTTAACAAACGTGGACAATTTCTATTCGTTGTTCAGTACAGATTAAACAGTGATAGAGCCACGCATCAGCTTTTGTTGTTGCATGAATGGGCCGGCTCGATCCTGGAAGTACCACGACCTCACAGAATACCGGCGTGAAGTAGAAGTCTAACAAACTTCTGCGTTTCATCTGGTGAGTGCAGGTAACAGGAGGCCCACACACCCACCTCCCCTATTCTGTACCCCTCCCCCAATTCTGGGGGGGGGGGGGATACTCTAAGGGAGGCAACGCATCTGCTATGCCTCTGGTATTGCGGGTGTTCTTGAGCGGCGGTAGTCACTTACCATCACGTGAGCCACCTGCTCGTTTGCCTCCAATTTTCTATAAAAAAAAATTATTGCATTATTGAAAGCATGGGCATCATCTTCGTCTAAGGTACCAAAAATGTGTTTCATTATGGTATCAATACCTCTAAACCAAACGTCACGTCTAATTTTGAAACAGAAGAGAATTGTCTCACGATGTCTTTGTAGCGTATGTTTAACAGTTCAATTATATTATAGCATTTTCTTCCAGTCAAAACTTGTATGCTACCAGTTTTAGCTCGAAACCTATTAAATTTCAAAAAGGTATAAGACAGGGTGACGTTTTATCCCCAAAATTCTTTACCGCTGCATTGTAAGGTGTCTTCAAACTGCTGAACTGGAAAGGATACGGTATTAACATCAATAGCGAATTCATTACTCTTCTTCGGTTTGCCAACCGTCATAGTCCTGATGGCACGATCACTAGAGGAGCTCAGCACGATGCTCAATGACCTCAATAATGTCTCTCAACAGGATGGTCTCAAGATGAACATGGAAAAGACGACAATCATGTTTAATATCCATGTCAGGCCAATGCCGGTTATCGTTGGGAATACTACACTCGAAGAAGTCGACGAATACGTATAACTGGGACAAATTGTCAGAGTAGGTAAGTCAAATTTCGACCCAGAGATCAATCGACAAATTCAACTCGTCTGGCCAGCGTTCAGGAAACCGCGCCCCATCTTCTCGTCTAAAATACCTCAGAATCTGAAGACCAAAGTTTACAACCAGTGCCTGTTGCCAGTGACGACATATGTATCTGAGACGTGGTCTTTCACTGCAGGCCGTATGAGGAAGCTCAAAGTTGTTTAGCGTGCTATGGAAAGGGCTATGCTCGGTGTTTCTCTGGGTGATAAAATCCGTAATGAAGATATCCGCTTCAGAACAAGGGTAACCGACGTAGCCTTAATCGTTGGGGGAAAAAGGTTCTCGAGTGTCAACGTGGTACAGGCAAACGTAGTTTTAGACGACCCCCCACGGGATGGAGCGACGATTTGCATTTAGTTGTCATCTGTTTATTTTTATGTTCTCTATGTAATCAAAGTCGATGCCGGAACTTGCGGATATATGTTGTATATATTCTTGTTGCGATAGAGCGGAAGTGCTGAAAGTATTATAGTGACGGGGTACTAATTTTAAGTTTTTTTTAAATGTATTTTTTTTTCAGGTGAATACTAAGTGTAAAGGTAAATATTAAGGTAGGTATAATTAATTATATTACTATAAGTTTTATTTCCATTTTCTTACTTTCTAATTTTATAGCTAACGTTATGTTACTTTAATTCTGTTATAAGTTACCAGGAAAATCTGCTGACTTTACTTGATCGTAATGGTGAGTAACATGACGTTTATTGATTAGTAGAGATAAGGTGTTGTTTCCAAGAAATTTTACTATTTTGTATGGTCCTTTCCATACAGGGTACAGGGCTCGTACAGAGACGTAATCACCAACTTTATACTGTTTTGGATTTGTCTCTTCGTTGGTTATCTCTTCGAAAATAGAACTTGGTATAAAAGGTATATGGATAAGCATCTGATAAGGTGTATAGTGAGTCGAGGAGTGTACAGCGGTATTGTAAGCTAGCATCGCAGTATATACATAACGAGGCCAGTCAGTTTGTTTATCGTTAACAAAGGATTTCAAGTACTCTTTCAAAGTTGAGTGACTTCTTACCAATGCTCTCTGAGTCTAAGGGTGATACGGAGATAACCAAAGCTGCTTTACTTTTAAAAATTCACAGGTCTTTTTAAATAGTTCCGCTGTAAAATTGCAGCCTTGATCCGTAAGGATCATTTTAGGTATACCGAAAACAGAAACAAAATGCAGAAGACATTAAATGATTTCTTCGGCAGTTGCAATACGTATGAGATATGCTATTCGAACTGAACCTAAGAGATCTGCAATAGGTATTTAGTGGTTGTTAAAATCGGATATTTCAATTTCTTTGGTGTTATATTAATAACTCGTTTCTAATTTGTTTCAGGATCTCAAATATTTCTAAACATTTTACTTCATCAAAGTGGTTTCATCAAAGCACTTTCATGAAAAGAAGGTGATAAAAGTCTATTTTATGGTATGAATGTAGTTGTCTTTCGCTTTCCATGATGTCTTTTGGATTAACAGTTTCGCCTAAGATTTCTTCTATATAAAGATTTGATTCATCTAGGTCGAGAGAAGCTGGTATTAAAATTATATTTGAGTTTGATTTTATTAAACTTTTGTTATGTTCTAGAATGTGTATATTAAAGTTTTATCTTTATTACTCATCTCTTTTATAAAGGTACTCTAATCATCAGAAGTTGGACAAAGATCTGGGAATAGTGTTTGGGTAGGTTCCTTATTTTGCATGACTTTTAGACTTCTGATAAAGGATGACGGGAAGATATATTAAGTGGATCTTCTTTTTCAGATATGACATCAAGATGGAAAGAGGGTGGAGATATTAGTTGATCATTTAAGTCTTTACCGAGGTGAACATTTTCTGGTACAGGAGGTTGTGAAGTACTCGGATTTGTATCATCAGGACTTAAGGTGATGGGATTTACTGAGTATCTCGACCGTGCATCGGCGTTAGCATTTATTTTTCCTTTTTCTATACTTTATGTCATAATTGAATTATTCTAATTTGAGTCTCCATCTAATTAATCGAGATCCCGGATCTGTACAGTTGAATAACCATCGAAGTGGTTTGTGGTCTGTGACAATTGTAAAACTTTTTCCGTAAAGGTAAGTTCTAAAAAAATTTGTTCAACTTTATATGAAAGATTTCCGCTGGGACTCTATTAAAAAATAAAGAATACCAGCGCGTGGCATAAATCTGATCCCGCTGAAAAGACGAACAATCAAAAGTAAGAAAGAAATATGAAATGTTATGATTTTTTTACAATTTAAAAGAAATTAAACGTTACGGCGTAATAATATGCCATCTCATTTCTAATTTAACTACCTACCGACAGATGGCCAGATAACCATCTCGAAACATACTACAGCAAAATTCAGCAGACCGGTGACGAGCAGTAGCGTCTAAAGCGCGAGGTGCCTGCCTAGTCGCCAATCCGCTTGACAAGCATAGCGATTATGGCACACCTTCTCGTACGGGAGGAACCTATGTCCTGCAGAAGTCATTTGCAGGCCGTAATTATAATGAAGCAAGTAAATACCTTTGAAGACGCTTAAAAACTTATTCCAAAATAACAAAAACATTGCTTTCCGAACACTTTGGTGGTTTTCAGCACTTTTTCTTTATTAATAAAAATAAATAAACATCAGTCAGAGCTCTAATCTAGACAATTAAGTCTCTTCGACCCACCTTCCACCGAAGATATTTCGGGACAACGTGTCAGGTGGTAAGCCTATCGCCATCTTAATGTCTAAGCGAACGATATGAATCGTACATAGGTTTAAAAAAAAACCCATTGGTACGAGCCTGACAGCTGGGGAACAAACTCAGGTCTCTCGACTCGAAATTCCGACCACCCTTCCTTACTTACTTACTCTGCTATCGTAACTATTTCTTTAGAATCAGATTTTCTAAAATAATCAAAAGGAACACCTAAAAAGTTTCTTTTACCTGTTTTTTCTCCTTTATAAATATAATATAAATAAATATCTTCACGCAATTCCCAATACAGGGGTAGACAGAGGTCGAGTCTAGACAATTAAGTCCCTTCGACCCACCTTTCACCGAAGATATTTTCGGGACAACGTGACAGGTGGTGAGCCCATCGCCGCCTTTATGTCCAAGCCAACGATATTCGTACATAAGTTTTTGAAAAACTCATTGGTACGAGCCTACCAACTGGGGATCGAACTCGGGTCTATTGACTCGAAATTCCGACCACCCAACCACTCGGCTATCGTGACTTCTTTTTCTCCTTTAGTAGGAATATTACATCGTAATAGATTTTACATTTTTTATTTTTAAATTAAATTTACATTAATACTTACTTCCTCATTACACTAATAATGAAACCGATAAATTTTCTCACGCATAAGTATCTTGCTTATCTAAGTATTTTACTTATAAAGGAGAAATTAGGTATTCATAAAACTGATTAACCATTTCCTCCAACTCCGACATTTCATTTTCTTTATTTTGTTATTCACGAGTAAGAATACTCGTAAGTAACGCAAATTCTCTTACACAAAATGTGTCTGAGACGAAAACTAAATTACTTTTTAATAAAACATTTTGACAGTATTTACGAAAATAATACTTATTTTGCATCATTCATTCATTCATTTGCAATTACATTTGATTTGACAAGAATGTAACTATAAATATACACTGAAATAATTTACGTAATACTTTCAATTTATTCAGTTTAACAAAAAATAAAAAATCTTGGCGCCGCCTTCAAACATACCAGTAAGTAGTCCTGATTAGAAAATTTCATTTAAATTAATTTAAATAATTAATTTTTAGTAACAAGTTTAGCTAAGTAAATTATTAATTTGGGGGTCATTGTAGAAGCGTGCTCGTCGCGACCCCTGCCAGCCCTTTTCAGGGCTGCAATTCTACACAGCTGCGCACCCATGCCAACGAGGGTTAGGGCGTCCCCCCAAGGCGAAGCACACCAGTTCGTCCCCGTTGGTGTGAAATGCAGCGCGCAAAGCGGCGATGGGGACCGCCACCCGTCACGCACAGCCCGACACGGCGGAAGGTGGAGGACGGAGTGCAGAGTTGGCACGTGGAATGTTAGAGGAGGCATGAGAGATAAGACGAATGAGCTTATTGAAATAATGAAAGAAAGAGAATTAGATGTCGTGTGTTTGTCGGAGGCCAAGCGGAAGGGCAGCGGTACTGAAGAGCTCTCTGGCGAGGCGTAAGCTCTATGGTCCGGAGTCCCGGAGAGCGAGAGCGCCTGCCAGGGAGTGGCGGTGCTGCTGTCGTCTCGGTTGGTCGATGTTATGACTGAATATAAGGTTGTGAACTCAAGACTTCTCTGGGTTCGCTTTAAATTGGGACTGACGAAGTTATTCCTTTTGGCTGTTTATGCGCCGGTGGCTTCGTCGTCCAGAGCAGAGCTGGAGGAGTTTTGGGAGAATGTAAGAGAAGTTCTAGACTTGGTTAGAGGAAACGAAAGAATTGTTGTATGTGGTGATTTGAATGGATGGGTTGGTACCGCTCGGCCAGGGTACGAGTCGGTGCTTGGAATGTTTGGCGATAAAAGGATTAACGATGCTGGCAAGCTTATACTGGCTGTATGCAAGGAAAAGGGTCTTCTTGTGACAAACACTATGTTTAGTCACAAGAAAAACCATATGTATACTAGAACAAGAGAGAATGAGAGAAGTATGATCGATTTATTCCTGGTGGATGACCGACTGCGAAAACAGGTGATGGATACGCGAGTGTTCCGGGGTGCTGACCTGGGAACGGATCACTATCTAGTGATTACTAGATTTAGGGGTCTGTTCGCGGGTTAGCGCCACCGGACGGCGCTACCAGAACCACAGTCGGTCGGTAGCATCCGAAGCTTGAAGCTTCAGGAAGCGGACACTAGGAATAAATATCAAGCAAGGGTAGCCGAAAAGCTGGACAGCATTGGTGTCAGGAAAGAATGTGTGGAAGAAATATGGCAGAGCCTTAGAGATGGAATGGTTAGTGCAGCGGAAGACGTGTGTGGAACTGTGAAAAGAGGTAGTAGTAAAAAGGGTGATGCATGGTGGAATGACGAAGTGAAAGAAGCAGTAAATAAGAAGAAGAAAGAAAGCGAAAGCATGGTTAGACTACTTGGCCTCTAGTAATGATAAGGATATGAGAGAGAAGAGGAAAGAAAGATATAAGCTCCAGAAAGTTCACACGAAAGCATTGATTGAGGAAGTGCGTGAAAGGAGTAGAATGGAAGCGGACGAAAGGTTGTCGCACAACTTCAAGGAGAACTCCAAACTCTTCTGGAAAGAGGTTGGAAGGACCCGGAGTGGTGCGACAGCCTTAAGAATGAATAAAGTGCTTTCGGGAACCAATGACGTCCTCTCAGAAAAATCGGACGTCATGCAGCGAACGAGCGAATTTTATAGAGAGAGAATTATGCACGGGGATGACGCCGTGACTGGTACGCCAGACTCGGACCTCGATGACACTGAGGTCATCAGTATGAAAGAGATTGAATGTGCGAATAGAAGTTTGAAATGTGGTAAGGCTGCGGGACTAGACAGAGTTACTGCTGAAATGGTCAAGTATGGTGGGCCTCGCGTCTGGCACAGCTTTCATCTGCTGTGCAATTTGTGCTGGCGAACGGGGGCTGTTCCGAAGATTGGAGATCCGCGGTCATTGTGCCTTTATATAAAGGTAAAGGTTCACATTATGACTGCGGGTGCTATCGGGCGATCAGCTTGACCAGTTTAGCAAGTAAAGTTTACTCGAAGGTTTTGACACGTAGGTGCAAGAGAAATCGGAAAGATTTCTATGGGAGGCACAATGCGGATTTAGACCTGGAAGAGGATGCACGGATCAAATGTTTTCTCTCCGTATGATCACGGAGAAGCTTCTGGCTGCTAACCAGAAGATTTTCTGTGCTTTTGTGTATCTTGAGAAAGCATTTGATAAGGTTGTAAGGAAGAAAATGTGGGAACTGTTGCCGGGGTATGGTGTGGATGGTCGATTGCTAAGGGCTGTGCAGTCACTTTACTGTGACTGTAAAGCCTGTGTGCGGGTAGGGCATGACCTGTCACCCATGTTTAGCGTTCAAACGGGCGTAAAACAGGGTTGTGTCATGTCTTCCTGGCTATTCATACTGTATCTCGACAGCTGTTTACAGAAGCTGAAAGATAGCTGTTTGGGTGTGAAATTGGGTGACATAAAAGTAAATTGTCTGCTTTATGCTGATGATGCAGTGCTTATAGTACCATCAGAGGCAGAACTGCAGGCATTAGTCACGTGTATGAAAGAAGAATGTGAAATTAATGGTCTCCGTTTGAATGCTAATAAAACTAAGGTTCTGGTATTTGAAAGGGACGAAGAAAGAACAGAAGTTTGAAATGTGGTAAGGCTGCGGGACTAGACAGAGTTACTGCTGAAATGGTCAAGTATGGTGGGCCTCGCGTCTGGCACAGCTTTCATCTGCTGTGCAATTTGTGCTGGCGAACGGGGGCTGTTCCGGAAGATTGGAGATCCGCGGTCATTGTGCCTTTATATAAAGGTAAAGGTTCACATTATGACTGCGGGTGCTATCGGGCGATCAGCTTGACCAGTTTAGCAAGTAAAGTTTACTCGAAGGTTTTGACACGTAGGTGCAAGAGAAATCGGAAAGATTTCTATGGGAGGCACAATGCGGATTTAGACCTGGAAGAGGATGCACGGATCAAATGTTTTCTCTCCGTATGATCACGGAGAAGCTTCTGGCTGCTAACCAGAAGATTTTCTGTGCTTTTGTGTATCTTGAGAAAGCATTTGATAAGGTTGTAAGGAAGAAAATGTGGGAACTGTTGCCGGGGTATGGTGTGGATGGTCGATTGCTAAGGGCTGTGCAGTCACTTTACTGTGACTGTAAAGCCTGTGTGCGGGTAGGGCATGACCTGTCACCCATGTTTAGCGTTCAAACGGGCGTAAAACAGGGTTGTGTCATGTCTTCCTGGCTATTCATACTGTATCTCGACAGCTGTTTACAGAAGCTGAAAGATAGCTGTTTGGGTGTGAAATTGGGTGACATAAAAGTAAATTGTCTGCTTTATGCTGATGATGCAGTGCTTATAGTACCATCAGAGGCAGAACTGCAGGCATTAGTCACGTGTATGAAAGAAGAATGTGAAATTAATGGTCTCCGTTTGAATGCTAATAAAACTAAGGTTCTGGTATTTGAAAGGGACGAAGAAAGAACGAAGTGCGAAATTTGGGTAAATCAGGAATGTCTAGAACAGGTGAATGAAATTGTATACTTGGGGAGTGCGTTTAGCCGGGATGGAAGATGTGATTTAGATGTGGACAGGCGTGTCGCTGCCGGGAACAAAGTCAATGGTGCCCTGACTGCGTTAATCAAAAGGCAAGGCGTTGTGAAAAGTGCACGCCTTGCAATACATAACGCAGTGTTGGTACCGACTTTGTTATATGGCAGCGAAACCTGGGTATGCCAGAAGAAGCATAAAAGCAGGTTGAATGCAGTGGAGATGCGATCTCTTCGTAAAATGTGCGGTCTTACCATAGCTGACGGAACGCGAAACGAAGAGATTCGCAATATGGCAGGTTTGAAAGATGACCTTGTCTCAAAAATGGATAAGGGCGTGCTTCGATGGTTTAGGCACGTTGAGCGAATGAGTGAAGACCGAATGGTGAAGAAAATATATAGCGCGAAAGTTAATATTAAAAAGTGTCGAGGTAGACCGAGACTAACTTTCGAAGACCATGTGAGCAAATTGCTCGAAGAGAGGAGGGTCAAGAGTACTCGGATACCTAGACGTGCATGTATGAAGAAGATGATGAATCTGAAAGAATCGAAAGAAGTATGTAGGGATCGTGACACTTGTAGATCTGTTCTCTCTGGCTACCCCGTCAGGGATTGTGCGTGAAGATAAATAAATAAATAAATAAGTAATTCTTTTTTAATTTTTTTTAAGAAATCGCTATAACCGGTAAGTGGTTGGGTGGTCGGAATTTCGAGTCACGAGACCCGAGTTCGATCCTCAAGTGGACGTACCAATGGGTTTTTCTAAAAACCTATGTATAAATTATATCGTTGGCTTGGACATAAAGACGGCGACGGGCTCACCACCTGTCACGTTGTCCCGAAAATATCTTCGGTGGAAGGTGGGTCGAAGGGACTTAAATGTCCAGACTAGACCTCTGTCTACCCCTGTATTGGGAATTGCGTGAAGATATATATTATATATACACTATATGTTTATATACATATAATATACATCTTCATATATATATAATATATATATATATATATATGTATATATATATATATATATATATATATATATATATATATATATATATATATATATATATATATATATATATATATATATATATATATATATATATATATATATATATATATATATATATATATATATATATATATATATATATATATATATATATATATATATATATATATATATATATATATATATATATAATACTATATATATTTCTTTACGTTCCTTTGTACAGACAAAATAGTCACGATAGAAAAGTGGTTGGATGGTCGGAATTTCGAGCCATTACACACGAGTTCGATCCCCAGTTGGCAGGCTCGTACCAATGGGTTTAAAAAGAAAACTTATGTACGAATATCGTTGGCTTGGACATAAAAGCAGCGACAGGCTCACCACCTGTCACGTTGTCCCGAAAATATCTTCGGTGGAAGGTGGGTCGAAGGGACTTAATTGTCTAGACTAGATTGTATTGGGAATTGCGTGAAGATATTTTTTAAACAATGGACGCGAAAAGATCAAAGAAATAACGCCGACGTTTGTCAATTTGTTCGGTATGCAGCTATTTTTAATCCATTCGTATTTACGGCACCTATGCAAAGCCATATTGATTTTCATTTGACTTCGTTCATTGTTGGATAGTTTTCTTTATTACTTTTATTCCGTAAATAACATTTTGATGTATGGACTTTTCACTAAAATCTCAAAGTCATGCCTATATATGTCTACCTCAGGTTTAATGCATGCTGTATTTATTTATCACAATAATAATGTATTATGCTACAAATACTTATAAATGTGTATAGTCATTGAGAAATTAAGGAATGGCAGAAATTGGAATAAGGAATGGCAATGTCTCTAAGTATGAATTTCACATTCATTCTTATTTTGTAACGCTTTATTTCTTTTTTTTATCGTGTTGCTTGTCAGCAATTACACAAGCATCTTTAGAATAGAATTGTCCATAAATCACTTTGACACTGGCATATAATATGAAGATACATTTTTTTAATGTTTGTATCTTGGTGGTGTGAATGTGATTGAATTCAAGTTGAGACCCGAGTTCGATTCCCAAGAGGCAGGCTTGTACCAATGGGTTTTGAAAAACCCATTGGTACATTTCAAATTCATACAACATGTACAATTTAAATTGTTGACTTAGACATACAGACGGCGACGGGCACACCACCTGCCATGCTGTCTCTAAATATTTTCGATGGAAGGTGGGTCGAAAAGATTTAATTGTCTAGACCTGTAAAGTGGTCTAGACCTGTATTTATCCCAGTATTGGGAGTGGCGTGAAGCTTTTATTTGTTGTATGTTGGTTATCAGATTCGCAATATGCAGATAAGTTTCGTTTAAAAAAGTAATATCGCAGCGACAGTAAGTGTTATTTGCTTAATGAACCCCTCCAGGAACGCCTCGTTAATTTTTATGTAGGGCTAGAGCCCACAATAAAACAGTAAAATTGAGTAAAATTACAATTGTATTACTTTAATTATGTAAGAATTAAATAACATTGTTATTAGAAAAGAGAATAATCTTGTAACAAATTGTCCGCGCTATATTAGCGCGGACAATTTGTTCTTTTCCAATAACTGTTTAATAGGCCAATAATTAGTAGCATATAAAACGTAAATATCTTGTTAAAAATTAAAAGACCATATTGTAAAATACATATCTTAATGTAAGTAATAAGCCAATAAGGTATTAAAAAAAAACAGACCAAGTAGCAGTTTTATTGTATGCTACGATTGTATTACAAGACGAAGTAATAATTTAATAGCAAAAAGGTTTTAAGTTTTTTACAGTGGTAGAGGTACGCATCAGCTTTTGTTGTTGCATGAATGGGCCGGCTCGACCGAGGATGTATCACGACCTCACAGAATACCGGCGTGAAGTAGAAGTCTAACAAACTTCTGCGTTTCCTCCGGTGAGTGTAGGTAACTGGTGGCCCACACATCTCCCTCCCCTAATTCTGGGGGGGGGGGCACTCTTAAGAAGGCAACGCATCTGCTATGCCTCTGGTGAGTGAGTGGATATCATCTGCTTTCGCAGGTATCGGGCCTCGAGGCAAGCCTCATTACCCGGGCATCTTCTCAGGGGGCTGCTGCTCCCTCGGTCCTGGGTACCGCTTTCTGCGGTTTTATGCCTTGCGTCGGGTCTTTCACTCTTCCCCGTCCTCCCCCTCAACGAGGTCGGTTGGTGGCTGCAAGCATTCCCTTGGGAGAGGTCGCCGCTCTGGTGGTCGAGCGTGCTGCGGCAGGAGGTCCGATAAGGACGCCAGGTCGCGCAGGTGTTCTTGTGGTCCATTATCAGCGCGGTCATACAGTCCGCACCAAATGGACCACAAACTCTGGGATTGATCTCTGGCGATGACAATGACGTCATCGCCAGAGATCGCCGGACGTAACGACCAGCTCCACAATCACTCTTAGGGAAATGTTTTGCTGAACCTGCAATCTTTTCCGCTGTGCGGGAGATGTGAACGCGTACCACGCTGGTGCTGCATACGTAATTCGCGAGCGGATGTAGGTCTTGTAGATCCCTACCTTGGTCTTCGTTTGCCGGTTGGATGCCAGAACCGGACGGAGGACCGCCCTCGCAGCTCTTGCGCGCTGTATCACGTATAAGACCTGAAGGGTCATACGTAGAGAGCGGTCAATCTGGCATCCAAGGTAGGTCACAGTCTTCTTCCACTCTACGTCCTGGCCTCGGAGCTGGAGTGGTGGTAGTACACGTCCCAGTCTATTGACCATAATGGCGCATGTCTTGCCACCGTTCACGGCCATGCGCCATTTGTCCAGCCATTCAGGCAACAGGTTCAGCAGACATTGCATCCTCCTGGCTGCATAGTCTGCCCGACGGGACGACGTAAAATACGCGCTGTCGTCTTCGTAAAGGGCGAGCATGACATCTTGTTCCCATTCTTCTTGGACGCGACCTTCAGGTGTGGGGATGCCGTTGGTGTAAACTGCGTACAGGTACGGAGAAAGACAGCTGCCTTGTGGCACTCCTGCCTCTATTCTTCGCGCTGCCGAGTCGATCCTCTCGACGCTAACACAGAAGCTCCGTCCCTCCAGAAATGACGCCACAAGTCGTATGAGCGTAGGTGTTGTCGTGGTGTTCTCTATTAATTTGTAGATTACACCCGTGTGCCACACCCGGTCGAAGGCTTTCTCTATATCGAGAAAGACCCCCAGACAAGAGCGGCCGCGTTGGGTTTCGGCCGCTAGGTAGTGTAGCACACGGGTCAACTGCGCCGTGGTGGAGTGGCCGCTGCGGAATCCGAATTGCTCCTTTCGGAGCTCTGCATGTGGAAGCAGTCTCCGCAGCAGCAGCCTTTCGAACAATTTCGCTACATACGACAGTAGCGTGATGGGACGGTAGCTAGCCGGGTGTCTCCTGTTCTTCCCTGGCTTCGGCAGCACTATAATCTTCCCTTCCTTCCCCTTGGAAGGGTAGTGTTGGGTGTGTAACACCCCGTTGAACAAACGGGTCAGTGCTACGAACCCTTTCCTTGGCAGCTGTCTTATTGCAGTGGTGGTTATGCAATCGTTGCCCGGCGCTTTCCATAGCGGCAGGCGCTGTGCCACTCTCCTTACTTTAGAAGGGGACATGAAGTCGTCCCCTCCTATTGGTTGCGCCGGGGTCCTCAGGAACTCCTAGACGCAGTGCTCAACCCCCCTGTGGAAGTCTGCGACGACAGCTGAAGCAGTGTTGGGTTTAAATTGCCCCTCTAAGTGTTCTGCCAGGATCTCGGCCCGGTCTTGTGCTCCGTAGTGCCGTTTTCCCGTGCTGTCCATAAGTGGGCAAATGGGCTGTGGTGTTGGCTGGTTGTTCCGAAGCCTCCTTGATGCGAGCGTTCCACGACTCGCCTCGGAAGGCCTTTATCCCTTCCGACAGCTTTTCGGTGATGGCGTTTAGTCTGGTCTTAATCTTGGGACATCTGGTCCTAGCCCAAAGCTTCCTAGTGGATCGTTTCTCCTCCAGGAGTGTTTTGAGCCTCCGTGGGAGTACCTCCCGACGGTGCGTGTCGGGTATTGTCTTGTGGCCGCTAGATACTCTTGATTCGCAGATATATTTAGCGGCCACTTCTACCTTCTCAGTTGGTGTTATGGCCGCACCATAGGTAAGGTTTGCTCTTCTGTATTGCTCCCAGTTGGTCTTCGTTCGGAGGCCCCGGAGCACTACGGAGTCGGCGCTGGTTGACATGGCGATGAGTATTAGTAGGTGCTGCGTGTCCAGGTCATACAGCACCTCCACTTGGACCGGGTATGTGATTCCTTGGCAAAGAACTATATCCAGGACATCCGGCCGATATGTTGTTATCGTGGGGATATGTGTAGTAGCTCCTGGTCCCAACACTTCATATCCCCCTTCTTCGGCGTCTTGAAACAGTCTCCTGCCAGCGGGGTTCATGATGCGCGAACCCCATGCCAGGTGTTTGGCGTTAAAATCTCTTGCCATAATGACAGGAGAACTGTTTTCCATGACGGCTCGGATGTCCGAGGGGCAGAGAGAGGAGCCGGGTGGGTGGTACGTTGCGTAGATCCTTAGCCACACCGGCTGTCTTCAGGAGTATCCCAATACTCCTGGTTGAGATGAACGGCAGCAGCTCCAATTCTTCATGCACTAGGTCTCTCCTGACCAGACGTTCGTGCCTCTGTAGGCTTTTCTTTCCGGAGAGACCTCATAGCGACGATACTCAAAGAAGTTGGGGATCTTGAAATGGCGTCCGGGTCTGAGTTTGGTCTCCCCCAGCAGCGCGACGTGGATTCCGTGCTGCTGCACCAAGGTTTGGAGATTGGCGGCTTGTTGTTGGATGCCGTCTGGGTTCCAGTACATTGCCCGGAGCTCAGCCATTTCTTGCCGTTGTCAGATGAGTCAGGGCTGTAAGTATAGCCGTGAGTGGGTCAGCTCCCGTGGTCATCGCCGTTAGGACGTCGCCCAGGATCTTCATGAAGACCGTGACCAATTGTGCTAGTGCAGCTTCAATGGTTGTCGGCGCGGAAGTAGTTTGAAGGAGGAAGGCCACGGTTCTCCCCCTTGAGGCATGTGCTCTAGGAGCTGGGTGCTGCACTCGCTCCTCCAGGCGCCGCGGCTGTCGCGGCTGTAGCTGGGGTCTCGCTCTGGGTGCGCTCTCGACTGGTGGTGCACCTCTGTCGGTTTTTTGCCACGGCGCATGTGCCAAGCGGGGGCGGGATAGGAGGGGGCATTCTAATACCCCTTTTCCGGGCGATGCGCTGAATAACAGCGTATCTTCTGTCGTTTGCCGCGTGTGCCTTACTACAGTTGGTGCACTTCGGTGGCCCATCCCTGGGTTTGGGGCAGTCTGCTGCGACATGGTCCCCGGCACATCTGACACATTTCACAGGGCGAAAGCAGTTTGCCGAGGAGTGTCCGAACCCCTGGCAACTGTGGCATTGAGCCCGGCCTTCCCTACCTTGCCATGCCTCTATGGTCACTCCTGGCATGTAGAGGAGCTCGTGTACTTCATACAGCCTCTTGAGCTCCTCTTGGCTAAGGTGGTTGAGCTTTATGTGAAAGAGGCAACCCGGTCTCCCTTTCTTCGGGGGGATTGCCCTCACAAAAGCTACGGAAAATCCTAGTGCCTTAAGGGTGCCGTAATCACTTACCATCACGTGAGCCACTTGCTCGTTTGCCTCCCTTTTCTATAAAAAAAAATCGATATTTTATTTATTCGTAGATAGATTAGATGTTACTGCACAGGAAAGTTGAATTGGCTGAATTTATACTTTTCAGGTAATAAAAAATAAATACGTTCATAGAGATATGGGCATCATCACACATTGCTCTAATCCCAAAGTAAGTAGCTAAAGGACTTGTGTCATGGAATCAAACCAAAATGGTTTGTCTAAGAAAACAGTTTAGAGAAGTGACTACCGGCTTTTGTAGCATAACCTTTTCAAAAGTTTTAATTTAAACTATTTGACTTAAATAAATATTTGTTTTAGTTAAGTTTTTCTTGGAATAAAAATAAATAAATCTAATATATTTATTATAAACCACTATAAAATATTGAAGAAGAGGAACAAGAAGAAGTGTATGGTACCGTGAACTTGGACACTGAGACGACGGAGATAGGCTGCACACCGGTCAAAATAGTCTTCGGAGACCTCCGTCTGCCCCGGTAATAGGGATATTAATTATTTATTTAAAATTTAATTAATTTCACAGCATTTACAATTCATGTATGGTATACAGTATATTCAAGAATTTTTAAAGCTAGTAACGATACTTAAATAATACAGTTTATAAAAATAAAATGCAAAGCAGTTAAGCCCTAAACGTTTTATCTCTTAATAAGGTTTAGCATGCGTGAGTGTGTGTAAAGAGTAATAATAGTTTTGATGTTTACCACTTTACTCACACACATATGTGTGTGTATGGGTGAGTAAAGTTTTTGACTGAACACTTAACTATAATTCATATATTGCGAACGGTTTTCTAATCGTAATATGCACTAGTGTCGACATGGCCAAGAATTCGTGATAACACTCTGTGGAAACGACTTGATAGTACAAACAATAAACACTTTTTGTTCGCTACTGTCGGTTCAGCAGATCGTACAAAAATGTAATTATGCGTGAAGATATTCTTTTTCAGCAATGAAATTCGACATTAAGTTTTTTTTTTTACAATTATTAGTGACACATTTTTCAAATTTATGGTGCATAAGTTTTTATGGTGCAGAAGTTTTCCCGTAGATGTTACTGGAGTTTTCTACGTGAACATAATCACAGGCGGAAGCTAGTAGTGTCATAAATTGCGCTTGAAGTACATTACTTAGAGGAAATTTTAGACGCTTCATTGATCTCATCTCGAAGGATCACTTACAATAAAAACGATGAAGGCTTTTTAAGAGCTCAGATTGCGTTGATGAGTCGTAAACGTGAAAGATAGTACGAATAATTATTTTAGCATTATCCTATCAGGATTTTTAAATATCATCTTTTTAAATACCTCTTTAATAATATTTTTGCTTTTTCCCATATGCGCCATTAGAGGAAATGAAGGAATCGCTTTGAAAATAGCAATAATTACCCACGGATGGACCAATAAGCATCTGTAGAAATGTCAGACCAGAATAAACAGACCGGTCACGAGCAGCGGCGTAATGAGATTGCCAAGCGTGGCGATTCTCATAAATACGATTTCACGGGTGTGTGCCATGTCCAGGAGTGAAATTTTATATAATTACTTATTTATTTATTATGCAAACAAAACCAGAAATACATTTACATGTGAATACTACTGAAAGTACGAATAGGCGAACTTATCGCTGAACAGCGATCTCTTCCACGTAAACCTTTTACTGTAAATACAATTATAGAAGAGAATAACAATTACAGAAGTAAAATAAATACTAGGTTTATATCTTATTTATATATAGATATATATATATTTACATATACATAACGCTGTAAATACAATAGGGTTATAAAAAAGGAATGAAATTGTTAACTCCAATAAAAGCAATTTGTTGAACACAAATTGTCAAAAAAATTAAGGATTACTATGAATATAGATTCATAGTAATCCTTAATTTGTGTTTTAAAGAAACTGACGCTCTGTGCTATCCTAATACTTAGCGGAAGAGGTTTTCAGAGTGACACAATTTATAGGCTGGCGTTGACATATGGCAAAAGTTAGACTCCTAGCTAGTTTTGAATTTTCGTTATCCGCACCCAAGATCTGATAATTGTACACTTTTGTACTCATATTATTTTAAATTTTGTAAGATAAACGTATGTATGAAATATCTATGGACCTTATATGAAATATATAAAGATTTTAAAAATTTTTCTCGAGGTAAGAGTCACCTGACCACACACTTACCAATTACAGCCATCAAATGGATTTTTATGAAGCATGACGAACTCAGTGGACGAGTGGCGTTTTTATAGTGTAGCCAGCTCTTAGGACCCGGGTTTGATTTCCATTCGGTGACCCGAATATTTTACATTGATACACTTTTTATACATTTTATCAGGTCTGAGTGTGAGTGGAACCTCCGTGGTTTCTACTTCTATAACGCAAGTGCTTGAGCTACTTACTTTGGTTTAATGTACTCATATATGATATTTTCCCTATCTACGTATGTATTTATTTATTTATTCTGAATCCTCGTGGATGAGTATGCACTAACTACCATATTCGTTTGAAGTTAAATGAAGTTACAGTCGGTTCTGGTCAATAACTTTCTGGTCATAATAATAAAAGTTATAAATACTTAGTCACTTGACATCACAGACCAAATTTTTCATAAAGCTTATCGACAGTATTGATTTTTTTATAGAATAAGGGGCAAACGAGCAGGTGGCTCACGTGATGTTAAGTGATCGCTACCGCCCATGAACACCCGCAATACTAGAGGAATGGCAGATGCGTCTCTGGCCTTGAGAAAGGCATAGGCTCTGTTCTTAAAGGTCCCTAAGTCGTATCGGTCTGAAATTTCGATGCTAAGTACAGTCCTTTTGGGGATGAAACTCATGTCTGCTGATTTGAATTGTCTCACCCCAATACTGGGTAAACCACTGTCGGATAAACACTTTATAAAATCTCAATCATTTTAATCAATTTTAATTAAAATGACGTTTGAAATTTATATTTATCGTAAAGTACACAAATATGTCTTTTTGTTCGGAAACAGTACATTAACTTCACGGCAAAACGAAATTCAATTTAAAGCATAGCCGCTACGCGTAAGTCTGAGATTTAAATCTCTAAGGTAGCGCTCCGGAAATTGAAAGGAATAGCCGAATGAATTGGAAACTAACTCACTTTTTAATAAAGCTTTGTTCTATCTGTTCATATGCATATATAAAGAAATGAAGGGTCACCCATACTGGCAACGAATAATCACGATAATCATGCTTTATGAAAATAAAATTTTGCAGATGTGTTATAGGTAGAAACGCATATATATCCTACAGTTAAATCTACATCCTCCTTTTTGGTTGTTTGAAATTAAAAAACTCCTCATTTATCTAACTTTTCTACACGTGAGTAAAGATTTCTTTAAGAGCGAAACTGACAGCGTGAATAATTTGTCCATGTTGTTTTCTCCAAGACGTTGTCATTATAAAATCATTAGGTTTTTTATTAATGGAAGAAGATACCTAACAAACAGTCAACTCACCCGATGCTCAATTACGCAGGCAATAACAGAGGAGCTGAAGATAAAGGTGGCGTTATTATTTCTTGTATTTAGATGAATATTATACATTTGAATAAAATGTTATAACCTTCCTAACCCGCTACAGACGCGGTGAATATGAGCATGGCGTACCGCAATACCAGTACTTTTCTTCCGCCAATTCCATTTCAACTGGGAGGGCACTGAGAGCGGAAAGAAGGCAACAAAGCAAAACTCAACGAACAAAAACTATGTTTAAAACTTGTCGCGTGTGATATAAATTAGTATTCCATTGGCTTGCAAATCCATGCAAAGCCATAAATTACTATCAAATATCATGTATATTCAATGAAGTACAAAATACTAAGACCATTATTAATTTCTCCTACTATTATTAATTTAAAAGTCACGATAGCCGAGTGGTTCGGTGGTCGAAATTTCTGAGTCGAGAGACCCGAGTTCGATCCCCAGGTGGCAGGCTCGTACCAATGGATTTTTCAAAACTTATAGACGAATTACATCGTCGGCTTGGGCATAAAGACGGCGACGGGCTCACCACGTCAAGATATTTTTTTTATTATTAATTTCTCTATAGCACCTGAAACTTTTGCTTAAGATTATGCAAAAATGCATGCGAAATGTTGCGAAGTAACTTTTTCAGTAACAACTTTACAAATAGTCAATCTTATCAGTGACTCCTCCAACGTATGGCAACTGCTCGATCGTAGCCGAGTTCACTCGGTCACTGTGACGTAGTAACCCAAAGCTTGTTATCGTGCAGAACTTGCTTGATGTGCTGAAGCTCTGTGACCAAATATTCACTGTGATATTTTCATTTTCAGTTATTCAGTCACAGTCGTCATTTTGGAGAAGTGCAATGTGCCAAAAAAGGTAAGCCACTCAGATTTTTTCCTGGGATGATAGCTGCTGTGACTGGTACATATCAGCCCCGATTTTTAGTGCCCCCTTGTAATATATAAATATACATACTATACACATACATATATACATATATATATATATATATATATATATATATATATATATATATATATATATATATATATATATATATATATATATATATATATATATATATATATATATATATATATATATATATATATATATATATATATATATATATATATGTATATATATATATATATATATATATTGTGGATTGTTCAATCGCTTTTCACCTCATTTTATAGATAATTTTTTTGTAACGAAATCCATAAATGCATTTCTGTAGAAGGCCTAGGTTACTACGCTTAGGTTAGAACGCTTACTGCCAAGTATTTTCAGTAAATGATATGTCTAAGGTATTGAAGCAAAACTTTATCAATTTTTTCAATTTTATTAATATAACAGTCGAAATGCTATATTAATAAAAGAATGAATCAAATTCCCATAAAAAACATTTAAAAAAAATCATCAATTAACATGTAACTGATATACATGCTATGATGTATCACTTCTATAAATTTTAAACTAAAAATATATCTTCACGCCATTCCCAATACAGGGATGGACAGATGTCATGACAATTAAGTTCATTCGACCTACGCTCCTTTCATTGAAGACATATTGCCAAGCCAACGATATACGTCGCACGTAAGTTTTGAAAAAACCCATTGGTAAGGTGGTATAAACAGGTTTTTGCAAAATTTACTAAAATGTTGATGTGTTGTTACCGCGTAACCTCTTTGTGTGACATAAGATGCGACTAGGAGAAACGCCTTTTGCTACCAAAAGATGTCGAGAAGACTATCTTGAAAATATTAGACCAGCAGATCAGCATACTGGTGACGTAACTTGCAAGCTTCGAAGCTTAGCTTCGAAGACTGGGCACCTGGAACGGTCTTCCAAGGTCAAAAGTCACGATAGCCGAGTGGTTCGGTGGTCGAAATTTCGATTCAAAAGACCTGAGTTCGATCCCCAAGTAGCAGGCTCGTACCACTTTTAAAAAAAAACTTATGTTCGAATTATATCGTCGGTTTGGGCATAAAGACGGCGACGACTTTATTGTCTAGACTAGACCTTTGTCTATCGTGCGTGAAGATATTTATTATTAAAACAAAATTTTAGCTTATCTTACAAGTACGACATTTAATCTCCAACAAATACTTTGAATAGAGATGATTAAAATCTTGCTTTTACAAACATGAAAAGAAACTGTGAACTTACAACAAGGCCATATAAATGCAAAAGATTTCCTTAGACACTTGTTACGGAAAGACAACGTAAAGTTTTATTTCCTAACTTTCTTGTTTTACGCAACTGAAATAAATTTATTATATTTGATGAGACGAAATCTTTACCAGGTGGACATTTATTCTTTGTCACATGTTTGTTCTTTCCAAATCCAAAGTCTACATAACAATATAAACATAAATAAACAAACATGCTTTCTTTCTCTACCAAATTTTCCAGAAGTTGTATTTAAGTCTCACCTAATCTTTGGCTCTCCTTATACTTATTCCTCTTATAATATTTACGTACAATCTCACATACACACATATGTATACAAGTACATACATACAACTGTTAGAAGTATTTAACTCCTTTTTTTTCTATTTTGTTTCTGTTCCAAAAATATACTAGGCGTTGCTTGTATTTTTCGATTTGTTGGAGTCCAAAGCGTAATTATGAAACAATGCATAAATAATGAAGCTGCAAAACGGAATCCTAGAAATTCTTTATTTCATTTTATGACCGGAAACAAGGATTTTTAGAAATCGAAATTAATATGTCAGCAATTTTTATTTTTCATTACATACAAAGATTGGAATCATTCATGCTTTTAGTGTATTATTTCCTCATTATTTAGTAATGTGTTTATATGGATACTTATCTAGCCCCTGCCTCCCTGCCCGTGATGAAAAGGTCCTTTAAAAAAGTTTACGAGTTTCCAGTGAGATATAAAATTTGTTTATAGCCAGGAGCTTAGTACTCCTAGTACTCTGCCCTCTGTTGCTGTAGGTGATGGTGGTATGTTCTACCAAATTTGGCATGCATAATTTAATAGAATAACCAGTTTATAAAGTTACTCATCTTTAACAGTGGTAGAGCTACGCATCAGCTTTGTTGTTGCATGAATGGGCCGGCTTGACCGGGGAATTACCCCGACCTCACACAATACCGGCGAGAAGTAGACGTTAAAAGTTACGATAGCCTAGTGGTTGGTTGGTCGGAATTTCTGAGTCAAGAAACCTGAGTTCGATCCCCATTTGGCAGATCCATACCAATGGGTTTCTAAAATAAAAAAACCTAGGTACGAATTATATCGTCGGCTTGGATATAAAAGACGGCGACGGGCTCACCACCTGTCACGTTGTCCCGAAAATATCTTCGGTGGAAGGTGGGTCGAAGGGACTTAATTGTTCAGGACTAGATTGTATTGGGAATTGCGTGAAGATATTTTTAAACAATGGACGCGAAAAGATCAAAGAAATAACGCCGACGTTTGTCAATTTGTTCGGTATGCAGCTATTTTTAATCCATTCGTATTTACGGCACCTATGCAAAGCCATATTGATTTTCATTTGACTTCGTTCATTGTTGATAGTTTTCTTTTATTACTTTTATTCCGTAAATAACATTTTGATGTATGGACTTTTCACTAAAATCTCAAAGTCATGCCTATATATGTCTACCTCAGGTATAATGCATGCTGTATTTATTTATCACAATAATAATGTATTATGCTACAAATACTTATAAATGTGTATAGTCATTGAGAAATTAAGGAATGGCAGAAATTGGAATAAGGAATGGCAATGTCTCTAAGTATGAATTTCACATTCATTCTTATTTTGTAACGCTTTATTTCTTTTTTATCGTGTGTTGCTTGTCAGCAATTACACAAGCATCTTTAGAATAGAATTGTCCATAAATCACTTTGACACTGGCATATAATATGAAGATACATTTTTTAATGTTTGTATCTTGGTGGTGTGAATGTGATTGAATTCAAGTTGAGACCCGAGTTCGATTCCCAAGGCAGGCTTGTACCAATGGGTTTTGAAAACCCATTGGTACATTTCAAATTCATACAACATGTACAATTTAAATTGTTGACTTAGACATACAGACGGCGACAGGTACTACCTGCCATGCTGTCTCTAAATATTTTCGATGGAAGGTGGGTCGAAAAGATTTAATTGTCTAGACCTGTAAAGTGGTCTAGACCTCTATTTATCCCAGTATTGGGAGTGGCGTGAAGCTTTTATTTGTTGTATGTTGGTTATCAGATTCGCAATATGCAGATAAGTTTCGTTTAAAAAAGTAATATCGCAACGACAGTAAGTGTTATTTGCTTAATGAACCCCTCCAGGAACGCCTCGTTAATTTTTATGTAGGGCTAGAGCCCACAATAAAACAGTAAAATTGAGTAAAATTACAATTGTATTACTTTAATTATGTAAGAATTAAATAACATTGTTATTAGAAAAGAGAATAATCTTGTAACAAATTGTCCGCGCTATATTAGCGGACAATTTGTTCTTTTCCAATAACTGTTTAATAGGCCAATAATTAGTAGCATATAAAACGTAAATAGCTTGTTAAAATTAAAAGACCATATTGTAAAATACATATCTTAATGTAAGTAATAAGCCAATAAGGTATTAAAAAAACAGACCAAGTAGCAGTTTTATTGTATGCTACGATTGTATTACAAGACGAAGTAATAATTTAATAGCAAAAGGTTTTAAGTTTTTACAGTGGTAGAGGTACGCATCAGCTTTTGTTGTTGCATGAATGGGCCGGCTCGACTGAGGATGTATCACGACCTCACAGAATACCGGCGTGAAGTAGAAGTCTAACAAACTTCTGCGTTTCCTCCGGTGAGTGTAGGTAACTGGTGGCCCACACATCTCCCTCCCTAATTATAGCACTTAAGAAGGCAACGCATCTGCTATGCCTCTGGTGAGTGAGTGGATATCATCTGCTTTCACAGGTATCGGGCCCTCGAGGCAAGCCTCATTACCCGGCATCTTCTCAGGCTGCTGCTCCTCGGTCCTGGGTACCGCTTTCTGCGGTTTTATGCCTTGCGTCGGGTCTTTCACTCTTCCCCGTCCTCCCTCAACGAGGTCGGGTGGTGGCTGCAACCATTCCCTGGGAGAGGTCGCCGCCTGGTGGTCGAGCGTGCTGCGGCAGGAGGTCCGATAAGGACGCCAGGTCGCGCAGGTGTTCTTGTGGTCCATTATCAGCGCGGTCATACAGTCCGCACCAAATGGACCACAAACTCTGGGATTGATCTCTGGCGATGACAATGACGTCATCGCCAGAGATCGCCGGACGTAACGACCAGCTCCACAATCACTCTTAGGGAAATGTTTTGCTGAACCTGCAATCTTTTCCGCTGTGCGGGAGATGTGAACGCGTACCACGCTGGTGCTGCATACGTAATTCGCGAGCGGATGTAGGTCTTGTAGATCCCTACCTTGGTCTTCGTTTGCCGGTTGGATGCCAGAACCGGACGGAGGACCGCCCTCGCAGCTCTTGCGCGCTGTATCACGTATAAGACCTGAAGGGTCATACGTAGAGAGCGGTCAATCTGGCATCCAAGGTAGGTCACAGTCTTCTTCCACTCTACGTCCTGGCCTCGGAGCTGGAGTGGTGGTAGTACACGTCCCAGTCTATTGACCATAATGGCGCATGTCTTGCCACCGTTCACGGCCATGCGCCATTTGTCCAGCCATTCAGGCAACAGGTTCAGCAGACATTGCATCCTCCTGGCTGCATAGTCTGTGGTCTGACGGACGACGTAAAATACGCGCTGTCGTCTTCGTAAAGGGCGAGCATGACATCTTGTTCCCATTCTTCTTGGACGCGACCTTCAGGTGTGGGGATGCCGTTGGTGTAAACTGCGTACAGGTACGGAGAAAGACAGCTGCCTTGTGGCACTCCTGCCTCTATTCTTCGCGCTGCCGAGTCGATCCTCTCGACGCTAACACAGAAGCTCCGTCCCTCCAGAAATGACGCCACAAGTCGTATGAGCGTAGGTGTTGTCGTGGTGTTCTCTATTAATTTAGATTACACCCGTGTGCCACACCTGGTCGAAGGCTTTCTATATCGAGAAAGACCCCAGACAAGAGCGGCCGCGTTGGGTTTCGGCCGCTAGGTAGTGTAGCACACGGGTCAACTGCGCCGTGGTGGAGTGGTTGCTGTGAATCCGAATTGCTCCTTTCGGAGCTCTGCATGTGGAAGCAGTCTCCGCAGCAGCAGCCTTCGAACAATTTCGCTACATACGACAGTAGCGTGATGGGACGGTAGCTAGCCGGGTGTCTCCTGTTCTTCCCTGGCTTCGGCAGCACTATAATCTTCCTTTATTCCCTTGAAGGGTAGTGTTGGGTGTGTAACACCCCGTTGAACAAACGGGTCAGTGCTACGAACCCTTTCCTTGGCAGCTGTCTTATTGCAGTGGTGGTTATGCAATCGTTGCCCGGCGCTTTCCATAGCGGCAGGCGCTGTGCCACTCTCCTTACTTTAGAAGGGGACATGAAGTCGTCCTCCTATTGGTGGCGCCGGGGTCCTCAGGAACTCCTAGACGCAGTGCTCAACCCCTGTGGAAGTCTGCGACGACAGCTGAAGCAGTGTTGGGTTCAGTGCCCCTCTAAGTGTTCTGCCAGGATCTCGGCCCGGTCTTGTGCCCGTAGTGCCGTTTTCCCGTGCTGTCCATAAGTGGGCAAATGGGCTGTGGTGTTGGCTGGATGTTTCGAGGCCTCCTCGATGCGAGCGCTCCACGACTGGCGTCGGAAGGCCTTTATCCCTTCCGACAGCTTTTCGGTGATGGCGTTGACTCTGGTCTTAATCTTGGGACATCTGGTCCCAGCCCAAAGCTTCCTAGTGGATCGTTTCTCCTCCAGGAGAGTTTTGAGCCTCCGTGGGAGTATCTCCCCACGGTGCGTGTCGGGTATTGTCTTGGTGGCCGCTAGATACTCTTGATTCGCAGATATATTTAGCGGCCACTTCTACCTTCTCAGTTGGTGTTATGGCCGCACCATAGGTAAGGTTTGCTCTTCTGTATTGCTCCCAGTTGGTCTTCGTTCGGAGGCCCCGGAGCACTACGGAGTCGGCGCTGGTTGACATGGCGATGAGTATTAGTAGGTGCTGCGTGTCCAGGTCATACAGCACCTCCACTTGGACCGGGTATGTGATTCCTTGGCAAAGAACTATATCCAGGACATCCGGCCGATATGTTGTTATCGTGGGGATATGTGTAGTAGCTCCTGGTCCCAACACTTCATATCCCCCTTCTTCGGCGTCTTGAAACAGTCTCCTGCCAGCGGGGTTCATGATGCGCGAACCCCATGCCAGGTGTTTGGCGTTAAAATCTCTTGCCATAATGACAGGAGAACTGTTTTCCATGACGGCTCGGATGTCCGAGGGGCAGAGAGAGGAGCCGGGTGGGTGGTACGTTGCGTAGATCCCAGTCATTACTGGAGCTGTCTTCAGGAGTATCCCAATACTCCTGGTTGAGATGAACGGCAGCAGCTCCAATTCTTCATGCACTAGGTCTCTCCTGACCAGACGTTCGTGCCTCTGTAGGCTTTTTCTTTCCGGAGACCTCATAGCGACGATACTCAAAGAAGTTGGGGATCTTGAAATGGCGTCCGGGTCTGAGTTTGGTCTCCCCAGCAGCGCGACGTGGATTCCGTGCTGCTGCACCAAGGTTTGGAGATTGGCGGCTTGTTGTTGGATGCCGTCTGGGTTCCAGTACATTGCCCGGAGCTCAGCCATTTCTTGCCGTTGTCAGATGAGTCAGGGCTGTGAGTATAGCCGTGAGTGGGTCAGCTCCGTGGTCATCGCCGTTAGGACGTCGCCCAGGATCTTCATGAAGACCGTGACCAATTGTGCTAGTGCAGCTTCAATGGTTGTCGGCGCGGAAGTAGTTTGAAGGAGGAAGGCCACGGTTCTCCCCCTTGAGGCATGTGCTCTAGGAGCTGGGTGCTGCACTCGCTCCTCCAGGCGCCGCGGCTGTCGCGGCTGTAGCTGGGGTCTCGCTCTGGGTGCGCTCTCGACTGGTGGTGCACCTCTGTCGGTTTTTGCCACGGCGCATGTGCCAAGGGGCGGGATAGGAGGGGCATTCTACCCTCTTCCGGGCGATGCGCTGAATAACAGCGTATCTTCTGTCGTTTGCCGCGTGTGCCTTACCACAGTTGGTGCACTTCGGTGGCCCATCCCTGGGTTTGGGGCAGTCTGCTGCGACATGGTCCCCGGCACATCTGACACATTTCACAGGGCGAAAGCAGTTTGCCGAGGAGTGTCCGAACCCCTGGCAACTGTGGCATTGAGCCCGCCCCTCCCACTCTGCCATGCCTCTATGGTCACTCCTGGCATGTAGAGGAGCTCGTGTACTTCATACAGCCTCTTGAGCTCCTCTTGGCTAAGGTGGTTGAGCTTTATGTGAAAGAGGCAACCCGGTCTCCCTTTCTTCGGGGGGATTGCCCTCACAAAAGCTACGGAAAATTCTAGTGCCTTAAGGGTGCCGTAATCACTTACCATCACGTGAGCCACTTGCTCGTTTGCCTCCCTTTTCTATAAAAAAAAATCGATATTTTATTTATTCGTAGATAGATTAGATGTTACTGCACAGGAAAGTTGAATTGGCTGAATTTATACTTTTCAGGTAATAAAAAATAAATACGTTCATAGAGATATGGGCATCATCACACATTGCTCTAATCCCAAAGTAAGTAGCTAAAGGACTTGTGTCATGGAATCAAACCAAAATGGTTTGTCTAAGAAAACAGTTTAGAGAAGTGACTACCGGCTTTTGTAGCATAACCTTTTCAAAAGTTTTAATTTAAACTATTTGACTTAAATAAATATTTGTTTTAGTTAAGTTTTTCTTGGAATAAAAATAAATAAATCTAATATATTTATTATAAACCACTATAAAATATTGAAGAAGAGGAACAAGAAGAAGTGTATGGTACCGTGAACTTGACACTGAGACGACGGAGATAGGCTGCACACCGGTCAAAATAGTCTTCGGAGACCTCCGTCTGCCCCGGTAATAGGGATATTAATTATTTATTTAAAATTTAATTAATTTCACAGCATTTACAATTCATGTATGGTATACAGTATATTCAAGAATTTTAAAGCTAGTAACGATACTTAAATAATACAGTTTATAAAAATAAAATGCAAAGCAGTTAAGCCCTAAACGTTTTATCTCTTAATAAGGTTTAGCATGCGTGAGTGTGTGTAAAGAGTAATAATAGTTTTGATGTTTACCACTTTACTCACACACATATGTGTGTGTATGGGTGAGTAAAGTTTTTGACTGAACACTTAACTATAATTCATATATTGCGAACGGTTTTCTAATCGTAATATGCACTAGTGTCGACATGGCCAAGAATTCGTGATAACACTCTGTGGAAACGACTTGATAGTACAAACAATAAACACTTTTTGTTCGCTACTGTCGGTTCAGCAGATCGTACAAAAATGTAATTATGCGTGAAGATATTCTTTTTCAGCAATGAAATTCGACATTAAGTTTTTTTTTACAATTATTAGTGACACATTTTTCAAATTTATGGTGCATAAGTTTTTTTATGGTGCAGAAGTTTTCCCGTAGATGTTACTGGAGTTTTCTACGTGAACATAATCACAGGCGGAAGCTAGTAGTGTCATAAATTGCGCTTGGAAGTACATTACTTAGAGGAAATTTTAGACGCTTCATTGATCTCATCTCGAAGGATCACTTACAATAAAAAACGATGAAGGCTTTTTAAGAGCTCAGATTGCGTTGATGAGTCGTAAACGTGAAAGATAGTACGAATAATTATTTTAGCATTATCCTATCAGGATTTTTAAATATCATCTTTTTTAAATACCTCTTTAATAATATTTTTGCTTTTTTCCCATATGCGCCATTAGAGGAAATGAAGGAATCGCTTTTGAAAATAGCAATAATTACCCACGGATGGACCAATAAGCATCTGTAGAAATGTCAGACCAGAATAAACAGACCGGTCACGAGCAGCGGCGTAATGAGATTGCCAAGCGTGGCGATTCTCATAAATACGCCTCACGGGTGTGTGCCATGTCCAGGAGTGAAATTTTATATAATTACTTATTTATTTATTATGCAAACAAAACCAGAAATACATTTACATGTGAATACTACTGAAAGTACGAATAGGCGAACTTATCGCTGAACAGCGATCTCTTCCACGTAAACCTTTTACTGTAAATACAATTATAGAAGAGAATAACAATTACAGAAGTAAAATAAATACTAGGTTTATATCTTATTTATATATAGATATATATATATTTACATATACATAACGCTGTAAATACAATAGGGTTATAAAAAAGGAATGAAATTGTTAACTCCAATAAAAGCAATTTGTTGAACACAAATTGTCAAAAAAATTAAGGATTACTATGAATATAGATTCATAGTAATCCTTAATTTGTGTTTTAAAGAAACTGACGCTCTGTGCTATCCTAATACTTAGCGGAAGAGGTTT